>JACSYO010001668.1:3442500-3678042 GCA_016806645.1 Ophiodon elongatus | reverse complement strand
ATACCTTTTTACAAAAAGAAAATTTGCTATTATTATTATTATTATCAATTATAAAGCATATTGGGATACAATTAACTATTTTAGTGCAAAACAAATATAGAAATAGGAAAGAAATGCCACTTATATTTACTACAAAATACCGTTCATTAGTAAACAGTGATATTTCTAAAAAGGTCTTTCTTAATACACGAGAAATTAAAATGTGATGTTACACTTCAGCTAAAAAGTTTTATCTTTACAATCCCTTTAATGTACATTTGAATGTGTCGCACACTGTAACTCTAGGTCCTGTGACCAAGATGCTTAAGCCCAAACAATGTGTCCTAGCATAAGGACAGTGTATTAAAAGGTTGAAGGGTCGAAAAAGAAGCAGGTGGCTTCAAGTAAAGCTTTCCCTAAAGTTAGTTATCTTATCAGCAGCAGCATTGCCACATTAGTAATGTTATTAACGAGGGAAAATAATTCACACTGGAAATGTCTGATCACAGTCCATGAGATAATTCTATGAAACATTATCTTGTTAAAACAACCAATAAGTCGCATTGCACTATTTTGACTTGATTAAGAAAGCTGTACACTCTAACTGACCTCAGCTGGAGTCATATGACCTTGTGTGGATCAGGGAGAATGCAGTCTCTCTTCTTTTATGATCCTACTTCATCCTTAGCTTTATTTTATTCACAAAGTTATGAAGGATTACACAATTTGGCCTTGTGTTTAGTCATTTTACAACTGAGAACAGATTGGCCTGATGGGGGAACTAAGACTATAGAGAAATATAAATATAAAAAAAGAGAAATATAAAAGGTGGTGTTGCCATCCACTGACCTGGATTTTGTCAAAATGTCTTATTATACTCATTGGCGCATTGGAAGTGCTAAAATCAAAAGGTCAAATGTCTTGTTTGTGTGGAAAAGCAAAACAGATGGAAACATTTTATTTTCTATAAAAGCACGGAGAGTTTATGAAGGCACAAGAGGAGTTTTATGCCAATGCAGTTTATTGTTTTATGATTTTTAAAAGCTGAACTGGTTTCATTTGTTTTTGTAAAATAAAATTGAACATTCATAGCATATCTGTGACCTTTGCACCACTCTTTGGTTACATTTCAGGTCAGTGTTTCATATGTTAAAGGTCACGTTAGATTACTTTGGTTAGGGTTGGATTATGTTAGGATTAGGTTTGGGTTTATTATTTTGTTTAGGGTAATGTTTAAGATTTTCTCCTGGCTACTTAATAAAAGACAAAACAATTGGTTTAAAAACAGTAGGGTTTAGTTAACTTAACTAAACCAGAAAAGACGCCAGTAATTATCTCCGCCCTCAATCCAGACTTAAACGCCTGGCCTGGAAAAACTAAAATAACGTCATCTGACTTCTAAGCACACGTCTGTACTATAGGGCAGTGTCAATATTCATAGGTTTGAACTTTGTCTATTTCAGGGTGGTCTGTTTAGACTCTGACCCTGCTTTAATAAGATTATCTTCACCAAGAGCCGCAGCTTGGCGCAGACCCACGGGTACTTGATGTCTTGGCAATGGCCGAACTCCTTCACCTCATTCCCTTGCACTGCCATATCATTTATAAACCAAGATGATCTTCAGATTTACTGAAACTGTGACTACGTCACACACCTGACACTGCTTATCCTTAACAACTTGATCAAGTAATTTGTTGTTTTAACAGCTAGCCCCTAGTTCTGACATGTCTATTTAATTTAGTTCTTGGGAAAAAAATCAAAAGATGCTTTAAAACTTGTGGAATATTAAATATGCAGACTAATATATATATATATATATATATATACATACATACATACATACATACATACATACATACATATATATATATATATATATATATATATATATATATATACATACATACATACATACATACATACATACATATATATATATATACACATACATACATATATATACATACATACATACATACATATATATACATACATACACACACTTATATATATATACATATAAATACATACACATATATATATATATATATATATACACATATATATATATATTTATATATATATATATATATATATATATATATATATATATATATATATATACACACATATATATATGTATATATATATATATATATATATATATACATACATATATATATATATATATATATATACATACATACTCATATATATATATATATACATACATACATATATATATATACATACATACATACATACATACATACACACACTTATATATATATACATATACATACATACACACTTATATATATATATATATACACACTTATATATATATATATATATATATACACTTATATATATATATATATATATACACACTTATATATATATATATATATACACACACTTATATATATATATATATATACACACTTTTATATATATATATGTATGTATATATATAAGTGTGTATGTATATATATAAGTGTATGTATATATATATGTGTATTTGTATATATATATATATATATATATATATATATATATATATATATATATATATATATATATATATACTTTATACTTTATACTCTAGCCAGATGAAGAATATAGCTAGAATACTCTTCAACTACAATTTTTTTAGTTAATTATTAAACACCCTATGCCACTTGAGTTTAAAGAAATTAATGACATATCACAAATAAACCACACTTTCAATTTGACAATGAGACCTTAACTTCTTTACAAATTGTCTTTTTACTTAGTTAAAGATAACTAACACATCAGTGTTACTTGAGAATGTAAGGTGATTAAATAATTATTGTTTTAAAGCACACTGGCTAAGAGACGTGTTTAATGGTGGCTTTTTGAAATCGAGCCCTGACAAGTTTTTACACGGGGCTAATCTGCTTCTCTGGCTAATTTGAGCCCGAGGGAAATAAACCCCTACCTAAAGCTACCTTGTAAGCCTTGCTCACATCCGTTGATGTCACACATGCATCACACATGGCCACACAAGCAAGCAAGTTCAAACTGCCTAAGTTACACCCACACACACATTAAAATAGAAATAAACTTAATCTATAGACCCTTTTCACAGCAGCCTTTTTCACATGTCAAGGCAGTGTACACACAGGTGTAAACCAGGACACCTGCACTTTTAGCAGGTGGTGTAATTGATCAAATTAATTATGGTCCTGTTCTATTTAGTGTATCACAGCCATTCGTGTGAGCCAGCATGCATAATTAAGGCCCTGACCCGCCTGTTCCACCCTAGCCTATTTTTGAGGTCTCCGCACGAAAAAAGCATGCCCATACTAAAATGAGTACAACTCTGCAACCACAAGGTCTATTTGAATAATTTTGGTGTTATTATAATGGTAATAACTGTGAGATGTTTTAAATAATGTGTAAATATCAGTATATATGTCACTGGGTAAAAGTAAATGAAGATGGAACACAGAAGAAATGAAAATATTTCAGTTTCGCCTAAAAAAAAAGCACTTTCAGGATGATCATCACTTTAGAATAATGCAGTTGCAGGTTTAATCCTTTTTTATATCATATCACAATATGTGAACACTCTCTCTGCACAGTTTGACTTTGAATAAAGTGAAGCAGAAAACGATAAAAGAATTTTTAGTACAGACAGGTCAAAAAAATCCTCTGAAAATTAGAATTTATTGAATAATTTATTTCTTTATTTCTTTTCCCAAAACTATTTTTTTTACTTATTTTTTCAATAATTATGTTAAATACATCCATATCTCTATAAAATGCATATTTCCGTTCTCAAAATCAGTTCTGAAGAGTAAAAATGCTGCTATTTATTCTGTGAGCGGTTTACACAGCAGAGTGAGATCTCCTGTCCACCTTCACAGATAGGTTATAGAGGGGAGGCGGCAAAATTAGATTGACAGCACTGCTAGCCAATACAAAGTCAGTCAGGCCAATTATGGTAATTTCATTTGTAGAGCCATTTCGAAGCTGCTGCCCATCCCCCCATATATTCATCATATGGTACGAGTGCTGTTTATCATATTTTTCTGGTTTCATATTCGCCTGAGGCTGGTGTTAGTTGGCTCACAGATCGCTGAGGCTGTGGTCTACAGGGTATTGACCGGTATGTGCGGAATCCCTGTCTTCTTGCCGTTCTTTAGCATGGTCGCAAGCCTCTGTAGCATGAAGCTAACTCGAGGAAGGGAGACATATGCTCAGCAAGTCCAGTGGCTGGCGATATATGAATATGAATATTTATTTATGCTTTTGGTTGGTCTTGTTGAGTTGTGTTCGGAGCATGTATAAATGGTTTACATGAGCTTGTAGCCTGGATTTTTTTTCTTATTCTGATCGGCAACATCATTATATTTGTTCTTGATTAGTGTCTTCTCTCCCAGGGGGAACCCCAAAGTTTTTACCAAGGGGCCCCACCTGTGGGGCCGTTGGGTGGAACAGGTTAAATGGAAGAGGGCCATAATTAATGTTATTAATTACACCAGTGTTTAATCTGTAATCACATGTCAAAATGGCTGCTGTGAAAAGGGCCTATTGGGTTTGCTACAAGTTGTCCTGTTGTTTTAGTTAACTATTATTTAAAAACACAAGAAATATTGTAATAGCTTGTGTAAGACTTGTGTTTAATAGATCTCAAAAAGAGTTCTATATAAATAAATGCATATGTTATTCTATCAATCAGAGTTGAACTATCCACTAAATTGACAATTAAACACAAAATCACTCACAAATCAGCTTGAGACTGAACCAAATCTTTGTAGTTAGTCATTTGAGAGTTAATTGTCACCATGGGTATCACTCAGGACAGTTTGTTGTATTTGAGTCAGTAAAAGTCAGGAAACCACCAGTCATGTAGTCTTCACTAGGATTCATCAGGATAACCTGTGCCCTGTTTTTAAACCTACCTTTGTGAGACTGATTATGTTCAGCTTTTGTTGACCAGAGATATGCTGATTCAACTCTGGAGGCTCTTCAAGGCCCACTGCATTATATTGAAAGGTGTGTCTAACCTGTCTAGACTTATCTTTCATCCATTTCAGTAAACTACACCATCTTAGCAGCTGGCAATTTATAAAGATCAATCGGTCTCCTGTAGGTCTCCTCCTATGATACATATATCATATTGGCAATTGTGGGTCAATGCTGAAAGCAGTATGTTACTGTCCAAATATCTAATGTGTTGAGTTATTGTTGCTAATATTAATGGAGATAAATAGTTTTCTTTAAATGTTCAAGATCAATATCAATGGCCAGTGTCATTACTTATAAAACACACATGGCAGCTTCCTTTTTAATAACTATGAATCACAGCTGGAAAATGCAAACCCACCTGTCTGTTTCTTTCTAAGATCAAGTAAACGCAGTGTCACTGTGTACTTGGTCCACATTCAAATTTGGACATTTGAAAGAGGTGTGAGGTTTTTTGTTTTGTTTATTTGTGTTAATATCTGTGGCTCTGAGACAAACTTGAAATGGAAGTACTTATCACACCTGCTAATCCCTGCTTAATGGATATGTAGGTCATATTTTCTCTTTACGCTTTCCACTCTATTCAACAAATCAGTATGAAATATCATACATTTACTATGCTCACTTCTGTCTGTGAAATGATATAGCTCAGTGTTATCTATTGCGCAAAGTGCTTCCAGTGATACACACTAAAACATGGAGGCATTCTAACATGTTATTTAAGATCCTTGGTTAGTCTGCATACTCCACAAAAAGAACAATGACCATTTTAGGCAGGATATGTTGTTTGTATACCTGTTGTGCTAGACTAGTCATTAATTGTTTAAAGCACTGTAGTCAATTTTCTTACACTAGCTGCTTGCGGTAATGTTCAAACTCCTCCCTGGACATACTTCAGGACTAGCATTTCCTTCTCTTCTGCTCTTGCTTTACTTTCCTCTTTATTATCTCCTCTTGTGAAACATTTGATTCACGAGGAACACCATAGCTAAGTTTAAATATCTGTTATTCAGTTCTAAAAGGATAAGGGGAAAGCGTAGCTGAGGCCGAGTGGAGGGGAGAAGGGTAACGCTAAAATCCAATCCTGTTAACAACAAATTACTAACAGCTTGCTGTTCAAACTTCCCAAAAATGTAACTGTGGCTATTGCATGTCAAGATGACTAGACTGTATCAATAACTTGTGGCTGGAATAAAACCGCTAAAGAGCTTAGCTCATGATTGGAAGCAGACAATGGAAAGTCTTTACCTTGTCAACAAGATGTAGCAGGATAAACGATGAGGATGTAGGCCACTGCTGTCTTCCTCACTAGCCAGTGCTAATTACTAAAGTAGACATGGGGTAATGTTGTAATAAACACAGATAAATGCAAGTACAAATCCCATGATACAATAAGGGCACAAAGTTTTATTTAACAGTTACTACAGAATTATCAGAAGTTACTAAACTAGGATACACAAATATCCAGTAATTATAAAAGTTCAGTCAGGAAGACTCTCTTTGCACTCCTTTTCATTCATAATCTCTCTATTTGTCTATTGTCTCTATTTTCTCCCTGTGATCAGCTGATTGTGGGCGTTCACTTTAATTAACCAAACAGATTCTGCACAGTTTCCCGAAACCAATCGCATCGTTGCTGTCAAACCTTTAAAAAGGTTCTCCTCTCTGCTGCTGTCAGTTGTCATTTCAGCTTAGTGTAGCTCAAAATCTCAAAAGCTCAGTATTAGCTCAAAGCAGATGTGACCCTCCTCCACCTCCTCCACCTCCAGTCACCTCCAGTCACCTCCAATCAGCATTCAGTCAGGCTCCTCATTCATCATCGGATTGCAGCAACTCCCTTCATCACCACCACCACCAGTGTCTGGACTCCAGGGGGGATTCTGCTTATCTGACATCACTGCCCTTCGATTATCCTAATTCAGGATGGAGTCCAATCACCAGAGACTTTCCACTAATAAAAGATAATGCATATGTAATAAATTATTGTTAAATTCTAATGAAGTCTCTCCTGATTGAAATAATGTTAGGTGGCATCGAGGGATGTCCAAATGATTTCTTTTTGGGCCCGAACCCAAGACCAATCATTTATTATTGGGTATCTGCTGATACCAAGTCTGGTTCAACACTTATATCTACACATATGCAGTGAAACACTAGCGCTGTAGGCTGTCATATAGGAGAGCAAGGCTGTAACACTAGCAGGCTGAGGTGGACAAAACAGTGAAATGACAGGATCAGATTTTGATCGGGTTCCTTTTAGCCGATACTGATAAATTCGAATATGTCCAGATCTGTTTTGGTTTCCACTGACTCTTCAGAAAAATATCTAAAGCATTACTTGTAGATGCTCAACTACATGGTCACCAGCTTTATGTGTCATCTGAAAAATTGGAAGAATAGAAGAATGATTGAATTGAATTAAATTGGCCAAGGCAGCTTCGCAAGAGCTTTATACAGAAAATAAATTCTCATTATTGAAAATGTCATATCAAAAGCACCCCAGAATATATATATTGTACTAGATATGACCAGATTTTGGGGAATTGACAGACATTTGACTGTCCTTTTTAGAAAATAATTTACAGTCACACATGAAGGATAGTTCACACTAATTAAAGAGTATTTTATGGATTATTGGCCAGTCATGACGGGACCTCTGTCATGAGTGGATTTCTGTATTAAAGGGAATCAAGAAGCTGTAAGATACTTAAATCTCCCTGAAAAGCTGTACTGTCCACTACTGCTGCCATGTATTCTCATCCTAAGACTTTTAACGACGCTCTGGACTTAACACCCCAGTGACCTAAAACCTCTGTACCTAACACAGAACTTATCAGGCTTTGGACGTTTGGGCCATAAGTCATGTGATAACATAACCTAGCAGCATATCCAGGGGCTTGGCCAGGGCAAACCTGAGCCAGCCCTAACTATAAGCGTCGCCTTAAGCTTTCTCTAAAAGACTAATTTACTCAAACAAGCCCAGTAGAATGCAGCGGTTATTGAATGAATGTGCAAACTGAAATTTATTTGAAAATCTTCATTGTATATTAGCTAAAACCACATTTGTCAAATTAATTTGTAAAACCCAAGTTTGCAATTTCATTGTCAAGTTGACAGAAGTTTGAAAAGTCCATTTCACACTCAATGGTGTGATGATCAGTCAAGTGACTCAAATGCAAGGATCACACGAGACTGAAGTGAAGTGCAAAAATCCAAAAGGTTTACTGAACCCAGGTTCACAAAAGCCAGAAACAGGCAGTAAGCGGAATACTCACGCTGCAAACAAAAAGGCAGATGGAAAAATCAAACAAAGAAACAGGCTGTGGTAAATCACAGGGACCCAATCAAGTGAAAGAACTGAGACAATCAGGCAAATGGCTAAGTGGACAGCTGGGGTATAAATACTGGGAGGTCTGATGAGCTAATGAAACACAGGTGAGGAACTAAACAGGCGGGAAACTAAACAAAGGCAGGAAGTAAAGCAACCTAGGAAGTATGTGTGAGTGAATACAAAAATAAAACAGGAAGTGAAATTAACTAGAGTTGATGCGAGTCGTCACAAATGTACTAATTCCTCTTATGGCAGGTTACGAAGTTGCCAGTGGAGTTCTTTGGGGATCTAGGGAAGGCGATGTTGATCCAGACTGAAATATATCATCAACTAATTGATTTATTGCATAAAACTTAGTACAGAAATGCATGGTCCCCAAAAAAATGAATCCTAATTACTTTGGTGATCATCTGACTTTCTAGTGCTGCCATGAGATCACACTTGTGAAATGTTTCAGCCTTGAACTTTGTGGTTATGCTAATTAGCAAATGTTAGCATTCTAACATTCAAGGTAAACATGGTTTACACATTATACTTACCTATCATCAGCATGTTGGCATGCACAGCCTCTCAATGCTGCTAGCATTAGCTGGCTTTTGACTCTAGTTGTGTTAGTTTTGCATTTTCAAACATGAAAAGGAAAACTTGATGATTAAATTCTGTCAATCATGTGTACACAAATGGAAAATGGAGTTTCAATGTAGTTGAATGATTTCATTTTAAAACTGGCAGTCCTGGATTTTCAGAGAATGAGCAACCGAGAGTAATAGATGATGCTGAACAATTAAGGGTTTAATTAGCGCATGAGCAACATAAATACATATTTTTAACGTAAGTGTACTTGTCCTTCTGAAAATGATACATAAATTACTCAGCAACAAACCAAAACTTTTGTTCTATTATGATTATTTAGTTTCATATTACCTTTATCTGTGTGATACTTTTGTTAAGTGTTTTTATTTGACGTTGAGTAAATCATTATACCTCCTGCAGGTACTTTACATTGTGTAGTTGTCTATTCTGAATTAAAGGGTCAAACAATCATTTGCATGTGACCCGATGGAAAGGCTCAGGCACAAAGTTGATGATTAATGTAGTATTGTCATTGTGTTGAAGAAGTTGTTAATCGCTGCTTCTGCAGTGACTGGACTTCATGTGTTAGACTCTTCAAGGAATAGAAGGTATTTCGTAATTTTTCAATTTCAATTATTTTTTTCATCCGCACTGCGAGACTGAGGAGAATGTGAGAATTTGTTTTAATTACTTCTTATGATCCCTGCATGTTTCTTCTATGGACAGATTGTCATGTTATTCCGTTGTTATTCACCCTATAAACCTGTTTTATGTTGTATGTTCTAGGTTTTATTTCTTTTGACAAGCTCGGTAAAGTCTTTCAAGATAAATGTCTTCATGGTCCTTTTTCTAGAGATCTGTGTTTTACTGTTTGTAGGGAATAATCTTATCAGAGATGATGCCAAGACTTAATGATCCACCTGAGTTGGACTCAGAAGAGGTTACAGAACCCCAGGAAACCCAAAAACACCTCAGATGTAATACGCCCTCAGGTCATGTAATTTTCCAGAATGGATCTAATGTTATGGCTTTTCTCGTGAGAAATGCTTTTGTTGTCCTCACAATGGCTGCTGTTGCATCAGGTAAGTGGTTTTCAAACCATGTAATTTATTCTCCTGCCTGAATATTGTTTTTTAATCTGCCATTGATTTACCATACCATTGATAATGACAAATTGCAACTAGCCACTTGTTTGCTTTATAATAGTATATAATGTTTATTTTATATTTATTTTATTTTATATTTTTATTTTATATTTATTTAATGTATAGCTCTTTTATGATGATGATTTTTGTAAAGTGATTGTAAAGTGCCTTTGAGAATTTTGTAAAGCGCTATATAAATAAAATGTATTATTATTATTATTATTATTTATAACTTATCCAGCGCTGTTCTGTGTATTCTCTCTTCTGCATTTGGTATTTTGACCTGACCCTTTGACAGACGCACTCACATTCTGAATTGTGTTAATTTTTCTCTGAGGGATTGGCCTGGGCTTTGCTCTACGACACATTAATATGTCAGCCAAGGAAGTAAAATATTTAACCTTTCCTGGAGAGCTCCTGATGAGACTCCTGCAGATGTTGGTGCTTCCTCTCATCATTTCTAGTGTGATTGCAGGTGAGAGCCACACTCGAGCTTGGTTAAACTGGATTCTTGATTTTCAATCAACCATCATCAATGATATGGTATAATCTTCCTGATAATGGTAGATAAACAAAATGTATACTAAAAGTACACTAGTGTCTGGTGGGACTGTTACTGAGCCTTAAGACAAGGGAAAGTGGAGCACAGGGCATGTGTTGAGTAGAGGCTCACAAAGTCACAGAGTCTGAGAGGTCCTAAAATTCTGTCTATAGTTTCCCCAGAAAAGATATCAATTGCACTTTACATGATTCTGTACTTTAGCTGATTATTTTTACGTAGCCAACCGTGAAACATCTGCTCTTGAGTTTACGTAGTAGAAAGGTTTCAGTTTAATTATTACACTTTTAGTGTTTTTTAACATTTAACTTTTCACCTTAGTTTTAGTTTGATATTATGCCCTCCACTGTTCAAGTAGAGCATCATTCAAGACATTTTTATGTTTTCTTGAATACTGTATGTAGGATCAAAAATATTCCAATTTGAATTGTCCCATTATTTGATATTCTGGTAATATATTAGTATGTTAGGTTATCAATCCAACATATGCAGCACTGTAAATAAATATTATGTTGAAATATCAATTCCATATGTTTCTTATTTCAGGACTGTCATCTGTAGACAGGAAGGCTTTTGGGAAAATTGGGCTAAAGGCCTTCAGCTATTACATGGTCACCACATTTATTGCTGCATTCACTGGCATCGCCTTAGCTGTTCTAATGCGACCAGGGAAATCGTCCACTGCCTTTGTGTCCTCTAGTGGTAATGCAGAGGATGCTGTGGATTCCTTTCTAGATATAATCAGGTGTGTATTAACAAAATCCTTGGAAACACAACTTTTTCAGTGTAAAATATAGGGAACATATAATGATACAATTGGAAGTTAAAACACCTAATCAGTGTTTTTGTTTTATATAGAAACATTATTCCCTCAAATTTGGTGGAAGCTTGTTTCAGAAAGGTAAGATCTACAAGGGCTATTTGTTCTAGATTTATACAGTCACTGTCTCATACTTACTAATGGTTAACATTTGCTTTTATTTTTTTATCTAGTACAGAACCGTTTATTCCAGGAGAGAGACAGCGACCAGTGGAAACAGTGAGATTCCATTTTTTTTTCTATTCCTATGAATGGTGCCAAATGTTTGTCTAAACCAGTGGCCCTTATGTTTTAATGTGTCATATCTCTGGTCCTCATTATTGTTGTCACATTGTCACAACACCACATAGTCTTAACGACATTCCTGGGGCCCCTTTAGATGACACAGTACCAGGGCCGGGAACCTTAGACGGAATCAATATTTTGGGTCTACTGTTTTTTTCTGTCGCCTTCGGCCTCATCTTGAGCTGTATGGAGGATGAGGCAAAACCTCTGAGGGATTTCTTTGACTGCCTGAATAAAGCCATTATGCATCTGGTCAACGTAGTCATCTGGTAAGCACAGGAAGATACAGTGTGCAGTCTTGTTAATGCACGTTTTAACTTGCAAATCATTTTCAATTTAATAATGATATTTATCCAAAGACTAGGGCCTGGCTGCTACCATCTCTATGGCGTACTGTTACAGAGCTGATTATGTGCTGTTTTATTCATTTATGTGACACGGTTTGAGTTTGTGGTGAACAATTAATTAATTAATGTTTGTTTTTCGTGCCTGAGGTTGATTGCTTGTGATTTACTGAATATGTGATCATGTGCGTACACTTGTGGGCCCTATTACGCCAACTAGGAAATATTGTGAGAACATACTCAAATGTGGATATCCTCACCCACCGACTACAACATTGAGCCTCTCTCATTGCCTCCCTCCGCTGTGTCTCACTTCTGTATCACAGGTATTCCCCAGTGGGGCTCCTCTTCCTACTGGCAGGACAGATTGTGAAGATGACAGACTCTGGGGAGATAGGTCGCGAAGTGGGCATGTATACTCTCACTGTAACCACTGGCCTCCTAATCCACAGCCTCCTCACCCTTCCCCTCATCTATTTCATCGTCACACGAAAGAATCCCTTCAGATTTATGCTCAGTGTACTCCAGGCTCTCACCACTGCCTTTGGGACTTCGTCAAGGTGAGCCACAGTCTTGATATTCACCATGGCAGACACAACAGTGGAATGGCAGCTAACGTTTTATACTACATGGGTTTTTTCACAGTTCTGCAACCCTACCTATTACCCTCTACTGTATGGAGGAAAATAACAACATGAACAAACAAGTGACACGCTTCATGCTCCCTATTGGGGCCACAATGAACATGGATGGTGCGGCACTCTATGAAGCTGTAGCTGCTTTATTCATTGCCCAGATTCATAATATGGAGTTTAACATGGGTCAAATCATTGCCCTCAGGTAAACTCAAAACACATTGAGCTCAGATTGGTCAAATGTTTTGTTGTTTTTTTCTCAGTTTATCACTGAATTAATTCCTATAAGTGACTGAAGACTTATCAGATAGAGATGGAAAAGTACAGTCTTTACATCAGATTAGTTCCCGTTGAGTTGGTGTATTTTTTACGTTTGAAACAAAAATGAAAGCATTACATTACATACCCATCACCGTTTCTCCTCTTCAGTTTGATTGTCACAGTTGCAAGCACTGGTGCAGCGGGCATCCCACAGGCCGGCATGGTGTCCATGATACTTGTGTTGGACTCAGTTGGACTGCCCACTGAAGATATATCACTGCTCATGATAGTTGATTGGATTCTGTAAGTGCACATGGAACCAATATCTGTTTCAGATGTTGACATTGAGAACGTTTTTGGAAAGTGTGGAGATTTTGATCATTTGATATTGATTATTGAAACTAAACTAAGCTTGGGTGTAGCTGTGGTCAAGTCACACTGATAAGTTCCCAACATAACCTCAGATCTTCTTCTTTGTTGATAGGGATCGCCTACGGACTACCACCAACGTGCTGGGTGACTGTGTCGGTGTGAGTGTAGTGCAGCATCTGTCCACAAATGAGCTGCAGCGCTCCAGCCCTGCAGATACAAGTTTTGTGGAGGAACGCTCCCAGATTTGAGCCTCTTGAGGCTTGACAGGTTCTGCGTTGACAGGCTCTGCGTTGACGAAGATTAATGTGATGTGCTTTTGTTGAATGATAAAAAAAAATACTTGTTCTTTGTCTTGGTTAAACTGATAAGGTCCGTTTTACTACCCGGTACAAATTAGAAGTTGATAATCATTTAGCTTACAATATGGACAGCTATCCCCAGACAATTGTTTTAGCTCTTCAAAAAACGTTTTTGGAAAGTGTGGAGATTTTGATAATTTGATATTGATTATTGAAAGGGCTTCACTCCTAGATCTAAGCCTGCTTCACCCACTGCACAATTTTGGGGAAATGCAAGGGGCTGAGAGGGGTTGGGGTGTGGATGTGTGAGTGTGACTGATTAGTGGTGGTTAACTATTTTTATATACATAACTTTCATGACCTTGATAAGTCCTAACCTGTTGACTCTGTCTCAGCATTGGCCTGCCAGCTCAGGGCTTATTTAATAGTAGATAGCGAGTTGAGACATTTTCAACCCATGAAATGCCAATTGTTTTATAAACTTGGCAAGCCTGTGTTGTAGAATGACCATAACGTAATCTTGAACAGTGTTATTAATTTCACCTGTTAACTTTTACCTTAAAAGTATCCTGTAACTTTACATTTTGTTTCAACCCTAAACTTGGGTGTATCTGTGGTCAAGTCACACTGATACCTCCGGACCCAGTCCGTGTACGTTCTGATAGTCTGTTTTATAGTTTAGTCTAAAATACAGAAATACCATGGTTTCTTCTTTTTCTGTTTGAAACCAAAAACGTAAAAACACTTACGTTTAACGGTTTTTTTCGTCTGAATCCAAAAACAAAAAAACGAGAGAACCAAACTCAAATAACGAGCCGATTTTGGTTTTTGAAAATCCTTCTTTAGTTTTTTTTTATTTTGAAGAGAGACGCAAAGCAGGACAGGTGACCGGAAGTAGGAGTCTGTCAAAATAAAAGCCAAGGCAATAGAGTGATTATAGGCAAGCTATTCTTATTTGTGATGCAAACACATAGCAGGGTAACATTAGAAGAACATAAATTAATCAAATAAATAAATAAACCTGGGTATGTTAGCAACAGTAGTGACTACAGGTGGTTTAATGTTAATGTACAGCCAGAATCAACTTTTCAATTAATCGTTGCATTGTTTAATGCAACACAGTTCTTGATCATAGTTCAATAAAAGTATGTTTTGTGTTCAGAGTTGTTCCTGTTAGCATCATATTTACTTTTCCATCTTATTGTGCTGTTTCTTGAGTGAACACAGAGCAGAGCCTGGATGAGGAGACTCAGAGTCAAAGTGTTTTCCCTTTCTACCAGTAGATGGCAGTATAAGTGTATTTCATGTATTTACGTGTTATATTTGTATAATTTTAGAACCAAACATTCCTCCATAAAAGAGTGAGCATGTGTTGTTCATGAAGAAATAAATAATGACAATTGAAAAATAAAGAGACAGTTTGTTTAATCTTATTAAGCAGCCTTCAGTGGACCTCTCTTCAGTTTTACCAGTCAGACGGAGCACCACCTGTGCTTCCCATGTTACCTCCATTACCACATCATCACTGTTACTGTCATCATCATCAACATCTAACCTGTTCTGTTCTGACTCTGCTGTCAGTCTTAGCCCCTCTGACAAAATCACATCATCATGATGTAGCACTTAGGTCTAAAGAATGATTTAGCTCTGTGTTGTGTGTGAACACTGTTTGAGGAGTTGGCTATATGAGTTATTGTATAAAACTGAAACATGGAGCGCACAGCTACTTTCACATTTCTAAGATGTCTCACATGGTTTATAGTATTCAAATGATTGTTAGGAGTTGTCTGTTTTTAGACGTATGTCCATATCTGTGCATGTACATTTAGATAAGTCATATTCATTGTATGTGTACACACTTAAAGCTGATTCTGATTATATAAATAACAATATATTAATTGAGGTAATTTGCTGTTCCTGTAAAATTGAGCAACAGGGCCATTGGGTTCCTCAGGTTAAATGTCGGTCTCTAACACATTTACAGCAGCAGGTCATGACCTTCCTTAGCTCAGAGCAGCAGGTCATGACCTTCCTTAGCTCAGAGCAGCAGGTCATGACCTTCCTTAGCTCAGAGCAGCAGGTCATGACCTTCTTTAGCTCAGAGCAGCGGGTCACATGTACTATTATCTGATCCAATGACATCTGCACACTTCTAGATTAGCAAAGAAAGACAATCTTTGGTATTTTCTAATTCTGTATGTCAAGCACAAATTAAATACTCCCCTAAAATTGAAAACCTTCAGAATTAGTGGTGGCATTGCATTTTGATTACATTCCTGTATTTGACTTGTATTGCTGTATCTCAATTCTTCTGATTCTTCCGTCTGCAGTTAATCTGCTCGCATTATTTACATCATCACAGCTTTGGCTGACAATAGCTGTTCCAAATCACAGCACTCTTCTGTTCAAAACAAGATCAATTACATCAGATGTGGTTCATATTTGTGGTTACTCTTATCAAAATATGTTTTCTGTGCATGCATTACGCTACCAAAGTTTGAGCTTTTCCTTTACTACTTTATTGACTTGAAAGCTAAATAAGTACCACATCAAATTCCACTCCACTGAGGTGTCACAGAGCGAGGGGTGTTGCCCCCGACTGCTCTGTGGAGAAATCTTACATGTTAGGGGAAAAAATAAGAGAAAAGGATAATATGGTTAACTAGTTTGGAGACACCAATAGTGCTGTATAAGTATTTGTTTGCAGCTTTCCTATCGTCAGCGTATAAAGACTCATAAAGCCCCAACAGAAGTCCATTTGACTTTGTTAACTTGTTAATCAAAGGAGACGTGTCCTACTGCCTGTATAGAATCACAAGCAGCTGCTACCTGGAAGGGGATCTGATCATTAAAACCCCCATAAAGGCCAACGCAGTGTACGCAGGCTAAATGTGACCTTTGACCTTTTGTGATGACAAGTCAAATTAATCAAATTTACAACAAAAGAAGAAACTAATATTGTATTTCAAAATGATGTCTCTCTGTCACTAGAGATAACCCATCTAAACATTCCTATATCCTACACAAATTACATTCCAATGTCACTAAACTGCAATCTCAATTACATTTCGAAGACATGTTTTCTCCTCTCAGATTACGGTCGCAGTTTTCAACAGTTTTCAACAGATTTCAACAGTTTTCAACAGCTTTAAACAGCTTTAAACAGCTTTAAACAACTTTAAACAGCCCTCCTCCCAAAGCAGGCTTCTCCAGACCAGTGTTATTGGACGGGAACTTCATTTTCACGAGACAGTGCCATGCTGGTTTGTCCAACATGCTAAAGAGCTGGTAGTCTGTTGCATTGGTTCCCAAACCAAGTCCAGCCCGACGGTCTGCATCCCCCTACAGCTCCAGAGGTCACTCTGAGGGGTCACAAGACAGGTAACATGGTAGCAGAGAAGAAAAGAGAACCAATTCATCTGGTTTGTGCTCTTGTCTTGTGAGATTAGGAAAACATTTAAAATATTTGAGAGTCAAACTTTTTGTATCTCAATGGCAATAAAACTGAAGTCATTTTATTTGGACCGCAGCATTTGACCGACATATCTTCTCATCTCGGCCCTTTGACCTCTTCTGTTTAACCATTCAATGCAGGATTTAAGTGTGACAAATCAATCAACGAGGCAGGTAAATTATATGCGTGTTTAATAAGAATAAACCAACTGTCTCTTTATTTTTTAATTGTCATTATTTATTGCCTCGTGATCAACACATGCTCTCTCTTTCATGTAATGTTTGGTTCTAAAATGACACAAATATAACAAGTAAATACACGATGTATATAACTAGGTTACATGTTAACCATGAACATTAAATATCAGAGGAAATAAACAGCATTAAATACATATGTATCAATAACCTTGTTAATTATCAAAGACACAGGTAAATTTAACTAAATGTATGGTTTACATATACGTATACTGCCATCTACTGGTAGAAAGGTAAACACTTTGACTCTGCATCTCCTCATCCAGGCTCTGCTCTGTGTTCACTCAAGAAACAGCACAATAAGATGGAAAAATAAATATGAGTGCTAACAGCAACAACTCTGAACACAAAAATGACTTTTATTAAACTGTATTACGAGCTGCGTTGCATTAAACGATGCAACGATTAATGAAAAGTTGATTACTGCTGTGTACATAGATACATGCACATTAAACCGCCTGTAGCCACTACACACAAACACACTCCCATCGGCAACAAATGATCAGAACGTGCACGGACCATTTTACTACCCAGTACACATTAGAAGTTGATAATCATTTAGCTTACAATATGGACAGTTATCCCCAGACAATTCTTTTAGCTCTTCAAAAAAAATGTTCTATCTCTGTCTTGCAGATGTTAGTGGAACACAGGTTAAGAAGGTGGCCGATCCCCTTCTCCCCCACTGGCCCCATTCGAGTTAGCGGACATAACCCTCATAGTCCCTGTAATCTATAAATATTTGTTTTTTTGTTGTCTTTAATCTGTTTTCACCCCAATAATACTGACATTTTATGATAAAACAATGCCGTCAGCTGACAAAAATCCCTTAAAATATTGTTTTGCTTTCTATAGGAACAGAACAGTGTACTTTGGGGATTGTGGCAAATGAGATTTGTCTCATTTGTAAGGATAAATATGATTTTTTATTTATTTTCTAATATCCTTTACTATTCTTTAGCTCCATATTATTAATACTATTGTAGAGGTCAATCCAACCCATGTATCTTCAATATGATGAGTAGAACTGAAGATGTCTTTCATAGAGAACGCTCTACCACCATCTGGTGGCAGGACATCAAACACGAAGACAAAAGAATATCTCGGTGACCCAGTTACATGCGGATAATGCATATAAATACATCAAACTGTTGAATTCTTTATGGTAGTGCAATTTATGAAAGTAAACACAATACAGTGTGGGCCTGGAACTGAATGTCACTTTGTTTTGTTTCCTCTGTAAAAAGCTGCAGGAATGTACAGTTAAGAAAAATTAAGCAACATTTCAAAATCACATCAACTTATTGACTATGGAAAAGGACTCACACATCTTTAGATTACCAAGAACGCAATGGGATAAGCCACAATTGAAAGCAAGGCACGTCTTTTAGTTAAAATAAGATAGAAAAACTGACAACTTACCGACTTATTTAGTGAAATGAGTCATTAAAACAATGCTGGTATGTTATTAAAACACCTAAAGCTATCTACTCTATTTTCAGCATCTCTCAACATTTCTCAATGCATTTGTTTGCCACTAATCCAGATCTGTGGGGAAACAAATGCTTTTAGTCACAAGTCTGGGCATGTTGCAGTATTTCAGTAAATGTGCAAAGTAGCGTTATTAATAGAAAACCGTAAACACACCCGAAATGTATTTTTCTGCCAAGCAGCCAATAGCAAAAGAAGAATAGGAAACTGTGGCTGCCCCCACCGGGTGATAAGTGCAATGCCAAAGCAAAGCCACTCTGTGTCATGACATCGCCCAGAGCTCAGTGCAGCTGTGAGGAGAGCAGGAGAGAAAGGGAGGGAGGGAGAGAGGGAGGAAGGGAGGGAGGGAGGGAGGGAAGGGGTGTAGGCATCACAGCTAGGGAGCAAGAGACAATTCATATGGAGGCGGGGTTTAGTCAAGAGCGAGAGTGCTTAATAGAGATGGTGAGAAAAATCAAGAGCGATAGAGAGATTGTGTGTGTGTGTGGGGGGGGGGAGATGCTGTTGCCAGGGAACAGCGTTGAAGTAGAGACGTACATTTCTTCCAGCTCGCAGGAGGATAGAAACACGTTACATCATGGATTAAAAATTGTCTGAGTGTGAGGCGAAAGAAAACAGCTGATCCTGACTCCCAGCAGCCAAAGAGAATCAAAGAGAAGGTAGGCAGGTGTGATTACATAACCATCATAACACATACGGGTGACATCATCACATCAGGATTAGAGCCTCGGGTGGGGGCATTAGTGTTGGTAGAGGGAGGAGGAGGGTAGAGGGAGATTCAGCAGAGATGAGCAGAAGTAGACGGGAGGAAGAGCGATAAAGAGTGATCACCATGACACGAGCTGAAGGCGCAGGGCGAGGATTATCTATTCCAAAATGCACCATGGGATCTGATTTGCAGACGGGACTGAAACGATGAGAGCAGGATGGCGTTTGATGTGTGATGACCCTGACTCTCCTAACCGTCCTCTCTGCAGGAGGATACGATTTATCTCTCAGCCTCCATTAGAAGCATAAGTAAACAGCAAGAATCATCCAGCAGCCCAGATCCTGGGCACTCTGGTGTCCCACCTGCAGATGTAAACAATGACGACCCTCACTCTGCTTCGGCAGATTTAAGGAGGAGGAGGAAAATATAGAGGAGCATCTGAAAGCAAAACAGGTTAAGCTTTCAAAACGGAGAAGAGGAAGTCTTCCTAATTACGGTATGTGAGTACTTTTACAGGAACTGGGATTTTTCAGTTTTTTACTGAATTAAGTGCTTTTCAGAGGACAGATTCTCAATCAGTGACCTTTCCAGTGCTTTGTTTCATTCTGCTACTGTTTGGTGATTCATATTACTGAGACGATGTCTGTTTCCATTTGTCAGATAGGGAAAGGAGGCCGTCGTGAGGGAATAGCTTTTCTCATTTCTCTCATGTTTTAAGGCCTTGAAAATGTCCATTCTCAATCATCTTTTCATATAAGTAATCTACATAAACACAAAACAATCTTTAGGCTAAATTTAGAACTATTTTTATTATTTCACATTGGAGATGTATGCTTATTTCTCTGTGCTCTTCTCACTGGATTGAAGTGGACGGGGTTCATTTGGAAAAAGGTGGTCACTTACTTTTGTGTACCAGTGAGGATTAAATCTGATCAAACCACAGCAATTACATCCCGTTGAAGAGGATTAGTTCATTCAACTATACCTAAATTTGTTCTTAACTTTGATTGCTGCTTATTTGGTCATAAATATTTAATGTTATTAAGAAATATTTAAGATTTGAAGCCAAATATCTGGGGCTATTCTTGTCTGTAAATCTGCAATCAAACAAGTTGAGGAAGTCTGTACTCGATCGTGATGTATTGTCTTGCCTTGCCTTTTATCATTGGTGGCCCTATTGATGTTTATCTCTCAGCTGCAAGCCATGTAAACAATGTCATAATGCAGAGGAGGAACGAATACTGTGAGCTTCTATTGAAGTGGAAGCTCTACTGCTTTGTTTACATATTGCTTAATGTACGTCAGAGACTTAATGTACGTCAGAGACAAGAGACATGTTCAGACAAATATTTATTAAACAAAATGCACAAGCATAGGATTTTCAACTATTTGCGTTTCATTTCTGAGAAAGATTATTAGAGGTTTGGTTTAATAGGCACAACACAGTGAATCGCTCACAAGATAGGGTTTTGGGAAATGAAGGCTGCTCTGCCATCTGGACTCAAATCCCCACCAAACGCGTGCCACTGTGACATCAGTTTGTGTCCATCAATCAGCAGTTCACCGTATGAGCAGCTGAGGCTTGGCAAGAGACATCTGCACAGACAACAAACCACACACACTGGTCCGTGTGAATTTTCCACTTCATTCTCAACTAGTCGGGCCCCTCTTTCATTCTTTATTTAGCAGCGAAATGATCACTCTGTTTTTTCAAAGCCTTTTTTTTTCAAAAGATTAGGTCACGAGAACAGACGAAGGCGAATCAAAGTGTGACGAAAATATATTTATTAAAGTGGCGTTCAGGATTTCCCCATCAAGCATATATCAAACACTGCAACTTCCTCTCGGGATAGTACAGTTTAAACACTTGACCATAATGTAGATTCAATCCCAACACAGCAGCTCCAGCAGCAGGTAGCTTGAGGGGCCTGAGCCTTTTAGACCACATTTTCTGTTGGTTTTTTTCAGTATAGGCTCCGATGTGTCTCACTGTGGCACATCAGTGCCATCCCAGTGGATAAATGGACTGTGGTAAAGTCTGCTGCAGCATGAACTCTGGCTGGGACAGTGACGTAGGATGGACATCCCCCCCCATATGCGCAGTTCTGACACGAGACTCATACATGATGTTCACTGTGTGCATGACTGATCTTTGTATGACAGTTTGCAGCAACCGACATAAGAAAATGACGTGCAGCGTTGGATGGAGACTTTGTTTCATTTCTGATTTGGTTATGTAAAATATGGAAGTTCAGATGACTATCTGCTCTATGGTGGCACATGTTATTTGCTTGTATCACCCTGAAGGGCTGTATGAGCAATGCTGCGTTTTATTTTTGTCTCCTTCCCCGGGGATGTAGGGAAAGGAAACCCGCTGGGACTTAGTTTTGCCCACGGCAAACCAGCACTAGAAACTGACTTTTTCTGTCATATGATACATTTGCTATGTATCTCTGTATTTGTTAGAAAAGGATAAATGTTTAAGATTTGACAAGATTGTTGGTTTGATTCTTCACTCCACCCATGTTCTCTTTCCGAGCTGTTCTCCAGAGCTCTTAATTATAGCTCCTAAAAGCTGTATATTGTGGATAAGTCAGCTTTTACTTAGGGGCACTCCAGCAATTTAGTATACCGCACCCATTAGGTTGTTTGACTTTTGAGAGAGAGATGTAAAAGGCAATGGTCCAAATTGAAGCAAAAGGATTAGCAGAGATATCCTAATGTTTCATTCCTAGTGGTTCAAACTCCAGAAACAGTAAATCCTACATTTCCCACAATGCAACTGGATAGTGTCTTTTTATTAAACCCTCCCGTCCTGATGAACACACACATCTTTCAAACTCCACACCTTCAGTTTGTCACGCTGGCTGTCTGTCGTAAGTTAGTCGCAATTATGAGTTTAAAGCTAAAATTCAGATAATCACGATGAAATCATCAGGCTTTCATGAAATGGGTGGAGTGCCCCAGCTACAATTACTGTATGTTTGAACAGACGTTAACTCTTGGTATCCTGATTTTCATTGTTTCCTTTGTTTGTCAACCACAGTCAGCTGAAGCCTGTCCTCCTTGGCAGAGGATGGGTACAGCAGAAGCCACCTTACGCATGGACAGCATGGAGGTTAAAGATGAGTGGCAGGACGAAGACTTCCCCAGGTAGTCCTGTGTGTGTGTGTGTGTGTGTGTGTGTGTGTGTGTGTGTGTGTGTGTGTGTGTGTGTGTGTGTGTGTGTGTGGAGGCTTTGACAAACAGGTCCAGCTCTGATGGTTTTGTTGAATGCTGAAGGGCAGCAGGTGTGTTCTTTCCCTGATGCAGTCGTTACGTGGTTATTGTGAATCATGTCAGTGAACAAAATGGCAGCTGGCACAGAGAAAGAACGACGACAAGTCAAACACGTCACAGTGCCCAGCAAAGGAAAAAAATTGTTGTTTACTGGCAAAACTTATTTCCACCACAAAAGAAACATGTTTGTGGAAAAGGAGCAGAGGAAACAGATTATTCAAGGACATTCAGTGTATTCACAACATTTATATACAGCTGCAAGTCGTTGTGGGATATAAGATATAATAATATCACAGTGGTATTCTGGTAGCTCTGTTGGTTAAAGCTTACAAATAATGTAATTAGATAAAGGAGGAGTAATGGGTATGTACAGTACAATGAATATAGTGGCAGATACTTTAAACAATCTATAGTGGAGAAACATTTAAGGATTCTTTAACACAGAAAATAGTTTTCCTCTTCCTGACTGTTTAATCCACTCTTGAATATCTGGAGCTGTCTTTAACTTACATCTACAAAGCTACTGACAACATAATAACAGCAATTATGCAAACAGCTCCATCAGCTCGCCCATGCTTGTGGTGTTTTAGGGCGTGTTTGTCTATCCATGCATGTCTGTGTTAATGTCTGTGTCTTTCTCCGTCTGCGTATGTGTGTGTGTGTGTGTGTGTGTGTGTATGCGTGTGTGTGTGTGTGTGTGTTTGTGTGAGTGCTCTCTACTATAATCTGGCCCTCATGTGCCCCCAGCATTGAGGGTTCAGATGTCTTATTATAATGTCAGAGGGGAGTTGGTAATTACTGGTGTTGCTTTCTCAAACAACACATATTTTTTCCAAGGACACACTGTTGTTAGATAACAAAGGTGCCACTCCAACAACAAAACACTAAGAGTGAAAATGCTAGGAACGACATGCTCATATTTTATAGTATTTCATTTTTTATTGATCATAGCAATTTAATGTTAATGCTTATAGCTGCGAATTACATAAAGAAGAACCAAAACAATCATTAAAGGTGCAATATATGGGATTCAGAGCATTAATATAGCAGTAAATTGTTGCTATGTAAATATATAGTGCAGTTACGTCGAGGTGAAAGCATAGCAACCGCCCTCCGATTCCCCCTCAGTTAAACACTGTCAGCTCTGTCATCACTTTTGTAGTTTGCACTGTTAACACTACTAGCAGCTCAGCCGTGGCCATGTTGAGAGCTGTTGAGAGTCAATCAAAATGCTCCCAATCTCATAAAGCACCTTTAACTTGGTAACAGAAAAACAAAAGGCCAAAGAGAAAGAATAATTCTTATACATGTCATTCTATTTTCTATTTATACTGTTTTATTTTATACTGTTTTAGTGATAGTATATTGTATTTACAATCCATATTAATGTGTTTCTCTTCAGGCCACTACCAGAGGATGGAGACTCTTCATGTGGCCTCACTGACAACAGAACCAGTAAGTGGAATAAATGCACCGCATTAACTTCATACTTTTAAGATACACTGTACCTAAACTTTCCTGCCGTGCCCGTCCAGATCCTCCCACCACTCTGAATGTGGGCGAGTCCATGGCCCAGCGTAAGCGTCGCACTCTGGTCGCCCCCGACATGAGCCTCTCCCTGGATCAGAGCGAGGGGTCGGTGCTCTCTGATGAGTTCCTGGAAACACCCGACGACCTGGACATCAATGTAGACGACATTGAGACTCCTGATGAGACCGACTCTCTGGAGTTTATCAACAATGGCAACGAGCTGGAGTGGGAAGGTCAGAGAGAGGTCAAATGAAATGGATTTAGATGATCAATATTGTGGAAGGGGGGGGCTGCATGGTGGTGTAGTGGCTAGCACTGTCACCTCACAGCAAGCCTGGGTTCAGTTCCCAGTCTGGGTGGTCCTTCTGTGTGGAGTTTGCATGTTCTCCCTGTGGGTTTACCTACAGGCAACACCTAAATTGCCCATAGGTGTGAATGTGAGCAGGAATGGTTGTCTGTCTCTATGTGCCCTGCAATGAACTGGTAACCTGTCCAGGGTGTACCCTGCCTGCGCCCAATGTCAGCTGGGATCGGCTCCAGCGACCCTAAAATATAGGATAAGCGGTTTGAATAATAGATATTGTGGAAGGCACACATGTTGTTAAGGTCAAGGGATGCATGTTGGAATTTATTTAAGGAGCAAATCATCCTGCTCTATCTTCGTTTTGAGTTCAGCCTTAGTTAGCAAACGTGGGAGCTGGGAAAAAAATGATCAGATATATGTCAAGATGACAACAAAATTACATTTAATTTTATTGTTTTATTGTTTAATTAGTTTGATTCCGCTTGACTAAGAGTAAAAATATATTGTAGAAAGTGTTACATGTTGTGAATCATCATTAAGGAAGCACTCGTAAAGCAACCGTTTTGTGTTACCTCGTGTCCAGATGACACTCCTGTGGCTACTGCCAAGCGTCTTCCAGGTGAAAGTGAAGAGGAGAGAGACTCATCTGGTCGACTGTGGCGAACAGTGATCATCGGTGACCAGGAGCAGAGGATCGACATGCAGGTCATCAGACCATACCTGAGGGTTGTCACACATGGAGGTTAGCAAACGAGTGTGTGTGCTTTTATTCAAATAGTGTCTGTGTGTGTGTGTGTGTGTGTGGGCTCAAGTGCATTTTAGGATTCATCCAAAATAGAATTTGGAAGACCAGTGCTGACATTACGTTTTTTAATCAAAGGTAGTGATAGTTATTATTTTTTTATGCAAACTTAGTTGTATCGGCCGTTACGGATAGTTTCACTTTAATTTGTCCAAACTGTGCAACCTAACTTAGTTGAAGAAAGAAACATTGCACTCAACCAAAGACCATCCAAATATAGCTGGGTTTCATGTCACTATAGTCAGAGTCCATCAAAAAGAGAGTGTGTGTGGAGTTGTACAGGGACAAACTCTCAGTTGGCCGTTTATGAGGGAGGTTCACTGTTAAACCTTACACAGTCCTGCAGTAATTCTTACCCTCACAAAGGTTATAGTGTAATTCTACTGTGTGACTATTTTAGAACAGGGGCCAGCAACCTTAGGCATAACCGATGGCACTCTAGCAGTAAGTGTGCAAGAGAGTTTTTTGGAAATGTTGAAGTGCCATCTCATCCACCTGCCAAATTACCTCTTTCACACCCATTAGCAGTTGTGCGGCCTTTTATTTACGGTTATTACCCTCTGCCCTGATTGGCTCGTACTCGTTACCCTCTTCGCATCATTTGTTAATTATGTTGCTGATGAACGAGATTGCTGGAAGGTTGGTAGGATTAATGACACACATTATGTGTCCACTGAGATGTGGATGTTTTCATAAGGATGTCAGCCTTCTTGTAGAGTGCTCTCATATATAATTACAATGTCCTGATTGTGTGAGAAAAATGTTTTTTAATATCGCTACGCACGATGCCTATATTAAATGGAATCACATTTCATATGGAGATTAACATTTTTATGTTGTGTCATAAAAAAAAACCTAATGTTAACCGTAATGTTGATATGGCAAACTGATTAACAATAAAATAAAAGAATGGCACGTCAGATCAAAAAGGACCCCTGTTTTAGAGGAAGTAGTTTGTAGTGCTGTTGGACTGTGCTTCGTTATAGTGACAGGTGTTTCATTATTTTTCCTACCCTCATTGATATAAATGGAGTGGACAAATAATAGGAATACCCTTCTTTACTTGCAGCACTTCCAGGATTTAACATTAGGAAGTGGTGCAATGAGATTTTCAGTAGCAAACTTTAAAGACATTGTTTAGATCTTGTCAAAAAAAACTTAATTCTTAAGAAGGCCTACAACTGAAACCTTAATGCGTTTAATTCCCTTGGGCTAAACATGAAAAGAAAAAGGAGCGTTCGGATAGATTTTGGTGTGCAAACTCTTCTTGTACACATTTCTGTTTGATATTTAAAATTATGATAAGCTTTGTATCAGTTACTACAAGTTTTCTCCAGGACTGTAATAATCTTTTCAGGGTGGAAAAGCCTGAAACACCATTCAGACCATCAAAGGACATTAGCACTCGTAAAGGAATAAAAGAAAAGAAGACATATTTTCACAGCACATTTAATGCACAAGGGAAACTCATGTACTTCAAACTGAAAATATGTTTAATGACTTTAATCAGACCGGTTCACAACAAGCATGCAAAAAACACACATTCAAAATTGAACAAAAACGTTGTCAGGTTTCTTTCAAAGCAAAAATAAATCATACTTGAGCATCTGATAAATACAACACGCAAATCATGAAAGGCAGATCATTTTCATAGTTTTTCAGGTCTCCATAATAAAGCTGCAGTCATATCATGCATACCATACAATGTGTGTCTCCCTCCTCGTTCAGGTTATTATGGCGAGGGTCTGAATGCCATCATCGTGTTTGCAGCCTGCTACCTGCCTGACAGCGGCTGTGAGGACTACACGTACATCATGGAGAATCTCTTCTTGTAAGATCCATTCTGTATTCTTTACTTTGTGAAGTCCGTACCTGGATCGGTTCCACTCAATGTGAACACAGGATTTTCTTTTCGTCTCATATGTTACCGTACAATACAAGTCAGCTGTGTTTGCTCTGTCCTCAGTTACGTTGTGAGCAGCCTGGAGCTGCTGGTGGCAGAAGATTACATGATCGTTTACCTGAACGGAGCGACTCCTCGCAGGAAGATGCCCGGCATCGGCTGGCTGAAGAGATGCTACCAGATGATCGACAGGAAGTAAGTTTGGGCAACCGTCATGAAAATAAGAATAAAGACGAGAATGTTAAACTAAATGTTGTCGATGCGGAAGATAAATGATGATGCAATCTGGACTCATTATGATTCAAATGTTATGAGAAGGAGAAAAGCTTCAACACTTGAAATTTCTCCTGCAGACTGAGGAAGAATCTCAAGTGTCTCCTCATTGCTCACCCAACGTGGTTCATCCGGACCGTCCTGGCCATCTCGAGACCTTTCATCAGGTGAGAATACGCTCAGCGAGGTTCGTAGTCCATCAGTCTATCCGTTGAGTTACACATGGGCTCCTCTCTTATCAAATCTAAGCCGCAGACACAAGATAGATTACAGAATTGTGACATAATGAGTCAGACCATCACAGAACATATAAGAATGGGAGCTGCGCTACAAGGCCTTGGCTTGATGACAGATAGATGACACACGTGTTCAGAGTGGATCCCCATTTGTGACAGTTATTGCCTGTTGTTGATGCGTTCTGCAGCGTGAAGTTCATGGATAAGATCCGCTACGTTCACACCCTGGAGGAGCTCGGCCAGATCATCCCCATGGAGCATGTGCAGATCCCTGAGTGTGTGTTGCAGTAAGTGCTCTGAGCCACCAAGGGTCGCTGTTGAGACAATAATCGTGTCTCGTGTGTTACAGTAACAACACCTTTAGAGAATGTTCACAGTACAGTGATCAAACTAAACCTGATCTAAGCTGTGTTTCATTCATTCACATTTAGTAAGTGTAACTGTTTACATTTGTGTACATTTGTTCTCCTCACTGTTTATGTTTATGTGCTTGGACAGCTGAAACAGAAGATGATCAAGATCATTTGCAGTCAAAACAAAGTTAACAACGTATCTACTTATTAAAAGTAAAAACCTGAATATTGTTTTATCGTGCCTGTTCCTTGGAGGCTTTTGTAAGCACTGCAGTGAATACTTCAACCCAGTAAGCATCTGAGTTGCAATAGCGTACTGCAATTAACCTTTAGCTTCCTTGTACCACTGGTACAAGAGATTTACATCTGAGATTTATATTTTCTCAGATATATATTTCATTTTTAAAGGTATGAAGATGAGAAGATACAAGCACAAAGGGAAAGGTGAGCAGTAGATTTCCATATGATTTTAAGTTAAAACAAAGATGCTGACTCTCAGTAGTATTATTAATATTTGCCTGTCTTACTTACAGAGTTCAGCAGGAGAAGCAGCAGAGCAACTCAACACTGCCCAAAGAAAGGTGACCTCGATTTACAGTACATACAGTCCAGTGACATTCTTTTCTACCTTAGCACTACAGCATGGAAAACGTTTAGACATTTGGTGGCTGCTAGAAGTCGGGAACCATTTCACTCTCACTACACAATGCAACTTTATTTCATTTAGTCAATTAAGAGACACTGAAATACATATCAAGAAAATGTGATGTAAAGGGCTGAATAGAAAATCAATCTGTGGGTTTCTTCTCTTCAAATCAAGTGTGCAACTGCAGCCACATGGATATATTTTGGCAACAGAAACAACAAACTACTATGGGCTTGATGCAAAATATTTATATTTACTTATGGCTTAACTTTAATCTGTCATCTTCAGGCCAAAGTCAATGATAGCAGAGGTTGGCCATGACATCTGACCTTCAGGTAAGGGTTCCCTTTACAACCAACTTCTCCAGGCTGGTTTGTAATGTCAGCTCACTGTAACTAATCTCTGACATACAGGGAAATGTTCTCGTCTGGGCACGCACACACACACACACACACACACACACTCACACACACACACACACACACACACTCACACACACACGCACACACACTTGCACGCGTATGTATGTATGCAAAAGTGACATGATACAGTAAATTAGCTAAATGCTGGAAGTTGGCCTGTCTGGAGCGCTGGGTCACGGTCCAAAGGTCTAAAGGGTCGTCTCTTAGTTCAGGGGGTACCGAGGACCAATTTACAGTATTGTACCCATGCAGTCAAATGAGTCCACTGAAAGAATGACGTTACTCAAATCTGTTACTCACATCTGTTACTCAAATCTTCTCTTAAAAGATGTAAAGCTCATTTACTTGTTTAATTGCAAATGGATCTGCAAGGATTAGTCAATCAAAATTTTATTTAATTAAGTAGGTCTTTGATCGAACAGAAATGGCGAACATTTTAGATTCTCAAAAGTGAGAAATTGCTGCTTTTCTTTGTCTAATATTAAAGTGAATTAAATACTTAATTTTACTTAATAATTCTCTCTGGTTGATCGTTTACACTTTTTGGAATTTTTTCAAATTTTTCTGATGTTTTATTGCTCCGACAATTAATCTGTTATTCAAGGAAATAATTAGCAAGATTAATTGATAATGAAAATAATCATAATCATAAATCACATCACATCAATTGTTTTAGAATACAACATTTAAAGTGCATCTCATTCATGGATAGTTAGCGCCAGGAGGAAACTGAAGCACGCACGTGTTACTTTAACGCACTCTTATGTTATGAATTTAAAGTTGTAAATTGTCTCAAAAACTAGCCCGTGATCATAAATAGAAGTAAAGAAACAAACATGTGTTGACACTTCTCTCTTCGCACTGGACCAAAGGCTGAACCACCAAATATAATGCTTTGTGATTTCTGTCGCTCATCAAGTCCAGCTCATTTGTTTTGCCAAATCATGTTTCAGGTCTTCAAATTCAGACTGCGTTTGCATCTAAGAAATGTTAGCTGATCCTCAAACACGTTACGTAAAGCACAGCTGCTAATCTCTTTAAGCCTGCCTGCACACAAACGATCAATTCTATTTTTAATGAGCTGCTCAACCGAGGTCTGGCAAATTGATCCGCGTCCCGCAGCCTGTCCTGAAATTGGGGGAAGTACCTGCTGGGACAGGTCTGGGTGGGTTATTTTAGAAACTTCCCCCCTTCTGTGCTGTCCTGCTGACCCTTCCTATCAGCCTCCATATATCAAAGGAGCTATCAGCTGTGAGAATGGATGACATCCCAGGAATGGACACGGGCACCACCACCTAACCAAATGCCAAGGGAGGAAGCAGGGGAAAAGTAAATAGGCAATGTGTCAAGTTGGACTTAGTTTAGATTGAGTGCATGCTTTTTGACACTCTGCCAAATTTAAGGGATTATATAGGAAATGTTTTATTTCTGGAGATTCACAAGTGACAATTGATATCATTCAGATGTCGGGGTGAAGGTGAAGGAGAAGGAAAGACTGTGAAACTGTCTGTCTTTGCATTACAGAGCTTTACATTGAAGAACCAATGGGGGACATTCATTCATTAAAATGAAAGCCAGCGAGACCACCTTCATCCAGTTGCTGCAAGACAATCATTTCTAAAATAACATATTTTCAGTGACATGCTTGCTTCTAAATAAAAGTTAATATACACCAAAGCATTACAAGATATAGCTAAATTAAAAAGTATCTGCATGTCAAGTTGAGTTTCATCTACAGCATGACTTCAGCAATATAAATGAAAAGTTAAAGACTTGGATGAACTCTCAAGCTCCTTCAGACAAGTCTGGGAATATCGTCCGTTCCAAAGTGTACATACATGTATAGATATTTTTGAGAAAGATATTTGTTTTTTAATATGAAGTATTGTTTATATTATTATATTAGATTATATTATTGCATGGGTATTGTTTGATTTCATGGCCGTTTACTTAAAACTAATGTGCAATGATATTGTTCTTCTTAGACCTACAGTAGATGTTAATGATGCAAACGTGTGTTACAGTTTTCAAGTTTTCCAGAGTTTGATATGCAGGTGGCATGCTTGTTTATACCACTTCTGTCTCATTTGTCATTTGTCATGTTTCAAAATGTACTTTTACAAGATGGAAATCATACATTGTTACAAATGAAATATATTTAAAGAGTCAAATTAATTGCTAAAAGTGTTATTTATGAAAATGTGCCATTTAATGTTTGTAAAAAAAATAAACAAATGAATGAACTATTGTCATGAGTCACCTCTTGTATCCAACCTTGACTTCTGACACAGAACATATGTACATTACAGCTTATATTTTCATCTATTTTATTGCCTCTTAATGTATTTCAGTTTGGTCCAGAATGTTTTTGACAGGCAGTTACTGATGACTTATAAAGGGGATTAATGAGTGTTGCTTGTCTTTGTGTCCCTTCATCGTCCTGTGTTGTTCTTCGTAGGGGTCACATGATTCTCCTGAGGTGACCCTTCTTTATTTTTACATGTTGGACACACATGGACACTGTGATCCCGAGACATTAACATAATACACAAACCATAATAAACGATACTTTCTCTTGCATGTTTGTTGACATTTGTTGTATCGTCTATTATCCAAATTCAGTTATTTAAACAGTTACCAAATGAATCAAAGAATGGTTCAGACATGAAAAATAGACTAATATTGCTTCTCATGTCTCTCAGCCTATAATAATATAAAAGTGATATTTCAGCAGGAAAACGGATTGAACAATAAAGTATGAATGACATGTTAAATTTAAAGGAATAGTTTGGCCTTTTATAAAACAGGCAACAACAAAAAAAAGTTGGACTGTCTTTACTCCCAGGGAGTGTTTCTGTCTTGTGATTAATTTACACGTCAATATATTTGTTGTTTTTGTCATGAGTACTTTCACACAGAATGAGAATACACTGCAAAAAAACAACTTAATTTTTTCAGGAACAAGAACGAACAGAGGAAGTAAAATAACTCTGGATTTGGCTATTAGAGCATTTTATAACTTGTCGGACCTAATGATTTAAATACGAGCTACATAGTCTGGGTAGTCTATAGTGGCAAAGTCATTTTTAGGCCCCTGTGGTGTCACCTGACAGACCTGGAAGTTGCAATTGGCACAACTCAGCCAAGCCCCCAGCAAGAGCGCCGGGCTTGGTTGAGTTGTGCCTATATTTATTTATGAAACAACAAAACAGAGGCTCTGCAGACCGAACCCGGCAAATTGCATTTCAGTACTCCTTTCAAAGGCAACGCAGACCAGATCGACTCCTTCCGTGATTGCCTTTCACAATGAAAGTCCTAGACATATATTTGCAGTATTTATCATTTAAATGTTGTATATTTGTCATCCGCCCAGTGTGTCCTCAAGAAAGAAAAAGTATGTGCAACACATGCACGCTGTTTAGTGCCCTACAGAATGTCTGAGCCTATTTGGGACAGTTTTGTAATCCCAAATTCTTACCCAGAATGCTACATTTTCTGTTCGCTAACTAACATCAGACTACTGGAACACTGTTACAAATTTGACAATCACTTTGATATAAGAGGTAAAGGAATTATGACACGGTGTCAACGGGCATCTCTTTTACATTGACATCAACATCGTGGTACTAAAACACGAAGCCCTGAACATGAAACCATGTGCTCTGATAGCTGGCACTCAAAGTTCACCTCTTTGACACCAACAATGTCAGAGATAAGAGTTTGTTCAAAACATTGTCCAAATATAATGAATACAAGGTCAGACTGAACACATCCAGAGGCGTGTAACAAGCAGGGCTGATAAAAAAAATGTAGTTTCAAAGACGTAGATCTGTTATCAGACCTACTGTACAGCCATGACTCGGTACACTGTGGTCACAAGGTTGACGGCCATATATTCCAGCTGGTTGCATCAGAAATATGTGTGACGCAGCAGGCAGACACCCAACAGGCGACTAACTATAGTGCTTCTGGTTTTTACCCGGCCAGAGCCTTCTAAGCACGGACAACGTTCTCCCTAAAAAGACAAATAATAAGGTTTCTCTTTGAGCTGCAATGCAGATGCCTCAGTAAGACGATGTGACTTTTATACTTTGACATGTATTACAGTGAGTTTTATTAAATGTACAATATGCAGCTCTTGCATCTTTCTGTGACAAACTCTCTTATGATAATCACATCTGACCTTAAATCACATGTCTTTTCAGTTTTTTCAATCAAGTTTATTTTAAAAATAAGAATAAATAAAGATTTCACAAACTCTAAACTATCAGCATCATCAGTCTACGGTATCTTTATGTCTGTGACAAGAGACTGTGGCTCTTCCAAAGAGAGATTTAATCGTGAATTTAACAGCCGCATCACCATGTCTTTAATATCTAGCTATATGTTCACTGACCCCTGACAGCAGGTGGAACATTTGGGATCTACTTTCATGCAACTGTGAGGCTCCTGAGTTCCCCTCCTCCCATTGGTGCAGCGACTTATAGGCTGCATGGAAAAAGGGAGCCGATTGGTTTGAGAGGCTGTGACGCTGAAAATAAATCCTATATATGTCCAGCAAGGAGATTGTCTATCAATGAAGTAGTAAAAGGGGGGAACGTCTGTGAGAGAGGAAAAGGTTTTCAGAAGAAGCTTTTCGTAGACTGTTTGCTTTGGGTGGGTTCCCTTCTTTTATTTACTGAATTCCACAGGTGACCAATACACAAGTCAAGTCAAAATGAAGTTCATCATTGGCATTGGAGGGTAAGTCTCATTTAATGTATCCACCTCCTTCTGCTTGTCTTGTGGTAAAACTTTGAATGTAAATTGATGAATGAAATTCATCTTAATTTCAGAGTGACCAACGGTGGGAAGACCACTTTGACAAATAGACTACTAAAGACAATACCCAACTGTTGTGTGGTGCACCAGGATGACTTTTTCAAGGTAAGCTGAATTAAAGTTATTATTATTTTAAGCTTTAAGTCACTATTTGGTTAGTTTAAAGCTAACTACAGTAATTATGTCATTGTATTAATGTTGAGTTATAGTAACTGTTATTTTTTATACATTTCATTTGCTACGTTAAATTTACTCTTGAGTTCAGAATTGAACCGCCAGTCTGACCTGCAGATGTACTATCATCACAGCAGCCTAGTAATACATCTGGCTGATTTTCTCCTGGACAGTCAATAAAAGGGCTGAGCGTCCCCACTTAAAGTCAGACTTCGTCTAATCATGTTGCAAATCCGGCAACCAACTTATTGCATAATTATTAACCTAATTTGGCTGAAAAGAAGCAAAACTATTTTATCTCTACCACATCCATTTCTTCGTGCTGCATTCAGGGCCCGTAAAGGATGATTGACCACCAATCACGGCTTGTTTTTAAAATCAGAGTAATTTACCATTCATAAGGCATATTATACTGCTTTAGCAATACATCGAGGGTGTCGTCGAGGGCCGCACTACTATAAAGAATCCAAATTGCTAAACGAGCGAGCTTCCATCTTTAAAAACGCGTTCGTCAAAGTGAGGCGACAGTGAGCGTTACGACCCCCCTGCATAGTTTTTAAATACTTTAAAATAAGTTATTTAGAGAAAGTTGAGTCTGGAGGTATTGAAACCGATATTTCGGAAGCGCAACATTTGAAAATATATTTTTTAACCGCACCCAAAATTGTCAACGTGCGCTACTTTTGGTGGAGACGAGTCCTTGACCTGTCCTGTCCAGGTGCGATCAGCTCCAACTGCTTACTAGGTTGCAGCAATGTTTTATTGGTGACTGTTATTTCAGAAACCCGATCAAATAGAAGTCGGGGAGGACGGCTTTAGACAGTGGGATGGTAAGAATGGATTTTGCGTAGGAAAACCATGCAGTAATGTACTTTTTCTTTCCTGCACATTTCTTTAGTAAACAAATCAGTCCTAAACTGTGTGATATTCAATCATCTATTCTGTGAATGCTATACACATTCACTGTGACTACTGTGTGTTGAAGCACATTAGTGAGGAGCGTCGGGTGCATGTGTAGTGAAGCCTGCTCTTCTCTCTCCACAGTCATCAGCGCCATGGACATGGAGGCTATGGTCAACACTGTGAAGGGCTGGCAGGAGAACCCGGTCAAGTTTGCCCGCTCACACGGCGTCAGCCTGTCACCTGAAGCTGAGGTATCCGACTCGGAGGAGGGGATCCATATTCTCATCGTGGAGGGGTTCCTCATCTACAACTACAAGTGAGTTGTTTTTTTTACACAAGCTATCAAGTGAAACCTACAGGCCTCTTGACCCTCTAAAGCTTTTCTCTAATCTGAGCATCCTTTCCCCTCTGCAGGCCTCTAATTGACATCTATGACAAATGTTTCTACATTTCCATTCCTTACGAGGAGTGCAAACGGAGGAGAAGGTAACAAGCTCTCGACCGAACACAGATTCCGCGGAAGTGTTGGACAAATGACAGGCTTATAAAGTGACTTGATCGGTTATGTTTCTGCAGTACAAGGACATACACACTCCCTGACCCCCCCGGCCTGTTCGATGGCCACGTCTGGCCCATGTACTTGAGACACAGGAAAGAGATGGAGAACAACTGTGACGGATTAGGTATGTAAAGCCAAATCCATATCCATGACCACTGATGTGCATACATTGCTCTGTCTCCCTATCCACACGTCAAAATACAGGCAAAATATCCCCCTCTCCTTTCAAAATAAAGCTTTACCTGCTAACTGTTGGCATAAACTGTCATTCACCTCTGATTTGTCTTTTTTTGGACAGAAAACCTTGATGGGATGACATCAAAGGAAGATATCTACAACAAAGTACATGAAAGTATTCAGAACTCCCTGCTGAATAACATATAGGTAAATACAAAATATTATCCTCCACATTGTCACTCACAGTGTGACGGCGTCAGTGTGAGTAACTTCTCCCCTTTCTCTTTCTCCGCAGATAGACGGGGATAACAAGGATTTGTGTATAGACTTGTAAATATAACTTTGCCTCAAGGTGTAACACCGGTTCTGCACTTCTAGCCTAATTTGTAAATAGTTAATCCTGTAACTTATTAAGAACTAATGGCAGAAGTGTTGTGTTTTGTATACTCCTGTGTAATTTTTTCTAAAACATAAGCCAACTCTGGACTGCCCAATGTTTAACATCGGGGACAGATCTCCACTGTGATCTTGTTGTATGTGAACGTATGAAATACCAACTGGAGGATGGATTTGTGTCACGCAAACAAATGAAACGACTAAATCTAAATCTAAATCTAATTTGTGTTTCCTGTTTTTCATTTCACACACACACACCCATGTAGCTTCCACAACGTAAAAATGCATGTACGCTGAGGATGACTGATAACATCCTACGGCTCTTGAATGAGACTCCTTATAATATATATATTATATATATATATATATAAATTATAGCCTCAATAAAAGTGGAAGACAATAGATGAACTACTCAGGGTGATCTGATTTAATCTTATTTTTTAACTTAAGGATATATACATTTCTAATCGGCTATAACTAAACGAACAGAATATTATTTATATTGAGAACGCTTACTGTGCAAGTTGGTGTGTTTTACTTGCCCACATTTATTAAAGGCACTTTATGTTTAATCATCCACTTAAGTACCCAGAACTGGATTTATAATGCTGCACCCATGGATCTATACTTTGATAATAAATATTATCATGATTAATCTTTTTGTTTATAAAAATGGGAAAATAATTTGTCTAACCTTGAATTAAAAGTGACCTTGGCCATATAACTGCAACATCCCTGGTTAGATTCCAGCTGTTGGTCCTTTGCTGCATTTCACATCCTCTCTCACCCAATCGCCTGTCTGCCGCTACACTCTCATCTCTCCAATAAAGCATTGAGTGTGTTAATGTATAAGCTAAGAGAAAAGTGTCATTGTCAACTGATGAGGAACACAACGTCCACCTCCAAAGCACTAAATGCCTGCATGATGTTTCTCTAAACCGTCCACACAGAAGGTCAGAGTCAGCCACAGAGAGGTTGAAGACTTGCTATGCTTCCCTGCTGAGCTAACAACACATCCAGTGACATGAAATAACTAAATAACCTCTATATTGTTGTAACCTTTCTATATTTTAGCCTGTAGCTTTGCGGAATAAAGGAGTCAACTTTATTGGTTTCAATTACTGTCATCAACTTAATCCAAGGCACGGAGTTAAAGTGCTTGTCCTTTTCACTGATATTTTACATCTTCTCTAAAAGATAAAACGTCTTTTCAAAAGTCACCCGCATCACTTTAGCCTCGGCCGACACTGTCTGCACAGAAATGGAAACATAGAGCAGTAAATTTTCACTTTTATTGATATGTCAATATTAAAAAAGCCAGTGAATTATATGGTCACCTTGAGGGTTGTCTGTTCTATCTGCAGCTGACTACACAGCATTAACCATAAAACATAAAACAAATGGCTTGTGTCTGATCGGCAGTGACGACTGAGGATTTATAGTCCGAGCATATTTTACATCTTTAGTGTCATGTAGGCTTTTTCTGAATCTCCCCGTCTGATCATGCACACTGCACATTATTCTGCCAGAGACACGGAGACACCCTCCTCGGTGTCTTGTGATACGTTTCTGGGAATCTTTAGATGCCATCAGTTGGCACGGAGCAGAGGGTAGCAGGTCTGTCCGTTTATATTTAGGCCAAGGGTCTGGGGTGTCAGGGGAAAATATTAAATGAGTGTACAGCCAATTGCCGATTGCCACACACCCACTCTACGCTCCGCCGCCTGCTCTGACTCGAGGGCCAGTCCCCACACGCCGCCACCGCGCTGGTAAGGTGAGAGCCTTGTGATCCCACGTCACCGGCCGCTATGGCAACCCCCAAAAGTACAGCCGTGACATCCATATTTAGGTGGAGAGGCAGGGACACAAGAGATGAGCAGCTGTCACATGCTGAACAAATCCCCTGCGTGAGTGAGTGAGGACCCTGAGGCATGTGAACAGTTGTGGTTATGCCACTGAAGTAACGACAGGAATATTTACGGCTGTGACTAAACATATGTGAACAACTGAAGTCCCCCGATTTAGCATTTACAAGCTGTACATAAAATTTAATAAATGGTTTAATTTACCCTATAATGTCGCTGTAAGCAGGTATAAGGACAATTGAATTGTTTTTTAATGTAAAGTATTTGTCCTCAATAGGACATATCTTATAGAGGGTAGTTTTTACTATATTGTCAATCATAATCTGTTTATACAACAGCCTCCACTTCATGGGTGCCCGTAGGTCATATCATTTTGTTTATAGAGCACTATTCAGACACGAGGCAATTCAAAGTGCTTTATAGAAATATATTGAACACAGGACTTGAAGGAAACATTTTTTGAATTTAAAAGACAATGAAAACAAAAGCAAAAAGCAAGATCAAGCAAATAAATAGGTAAAATTTTAAAGAAGTTGCATTTTTAAAGAGCAATTCAATCAAAAGGCAAATTAATAGTTAAAGATTAAGATTAAGAAAAACAATGATTTAAATGAGCTGACAGTTTTAGCAGCCTCAGGTATTCAGGAAGCTTGTTCCACGTGTGGGGAGTACGAACTAAACGCTGCTTCACCTCGCTTGGTTTTGATTCTGGGAACACAGAGTAAATCCGTCCCAAATGACACGAGGAGTACTGAGAGTAGGAACACACAGGAAGCCAATGTCGTGGTCTAGGACCGCAGGAATGCGCTCACGTTCTTGGTGTTCATGAGACATTTTAGACGAGCTGCAGCTGTCGGATAGATTTTACACTATACGACCAAGAGAAATAAATTAATATAATATATAATATATATAATATATAACACTTATATCTGCTTACAGCGACAGTGTTATAAACCATGTATTAAATCATTATATACTACTTTTAAATGCTAAATCTAGAGACATTAACAGGTTGGCTGTGTTTATCATTGATTCAGTCTTTAAGGGGAGACATCCCAGGTGAATAGAGTCAAAGATTTTCACTAATAGACATCACCATGAAAGATTGATTACTTACATTAACGCAATATTATTTTGTATTACAAGTTTTCTGAAATTGTATGTTTAAATATAAAAACTTGGCATTATCTAATGCTAACTTTTGATGAATTTTAGAGAAATCTACGGATACAAATAAACTAAGTAGTAAAATAAACACCTAAATGTATATTTTTGAAGTTATATTTCCACTAGTCTGAAAGAAGACATGTCAAATGTCAAATTTGACCAGTGCATGAAACAATGCTTTTGCCTGTAGTGTCTCCCCTTAAAAGGTCAAAAGGAGGGTGATTAGATAACTGGCACTCGATCCTCATCGGTTTGCAATTAAGTAAAACACAAAATAGAGAAATAAATGGCATGTTGTGCTAATTAATTTAAGTGTTAAAATAGAAGAAGGAGCAGTCGCACACAGTAAAGCTTAAAGCCCTTAACATCAGAAGGTATTAACGTCTACGTTTGGGTTAAGGGTCCACTGATTAGACAGTTTTTAATAGCTTGCATATTGAGTGCCTTCAACATTAATTTGTCACGTGTAGACGAACCAAAACGTGAAGATAGCTACAGCCGCATGATGCTCAAGCCTGAAATGTGAGGAGAGCTGACCGCGCTGATTGTGGCGAAGGTTAATCAACGATAAGCAACACGTGTCACAAGAAACCTGATGATCTGCAGTCGTCAAATAACATATAATTCATCATTTATTAGACACTTCTATTTTAACTGCGGTTAACTGTGGAACTAAACGTCCACGTAATGGGACAACAGATTCGTTTAATCATTTTCATTTTCTTCACACATTTCTTTCAGCATCTCACCTGTATTGTCTCCCCAATGATCTGTGGTAAACCCTCTGGATTTATCAAATAGTTGTAAACTCCTCAGACTGGCAGTGTGAGGCCTCAGGGGAAGACAACAGGTGTATTCCTTCTTGTGGTAAAACCATTTTAAGACCATCATCGTCGTTAAATCTCACAAGAAGCAAAGCTGTGAGCAGCCCTGGATACCTATATTCATGGGATAAGATATATTCAAAGCGTAAAAGAATTAGTCTTTCACTCGGGGAAAGATCTGCTGCTGCTGCTGAAGGTGTACCATGAAAACAACCAGAAACTTTATTTGATGTACAAGCACTCCTAGTTTACAGTAAAGATTATTTTTTTGTGGTAACATTTGTTGTGATTTGTTTACTTCCAGGTCAGACACACAAGAAAGACTGAATTCAACGTGAATACTTACTGGCTAAATTGTGTGGGTTACATGTCCTGCTGAGGAAGTCTTGTGCCAAACCAGTGCCGAGGATCTGTGGCTCTTATAAATCTGGTTTGCAGCGGAGAGCGGGGCGGGGCGGGGCGGGGCTGGACTTTGGAGCAGGGGAAGGTTTCTTTGACTAAGAATAGAAAAGCATGCAGGCTCACCACCCTGATGCCCTATTTGGCTGAGGAAACACACACCACGGCTCTTCATGTGAGAGGTGACATAAACTGAGCTCTGCTTCACTCAGCGTCTGTATGTTCTCCTATCTGTGATCCATATCACGCAGCCTAAGTTCCCTACCTGAGAACTAGATGAGGTTATAATACTCTTTACTTTACGTAAAGGACACATTGAGCAACAGATGTGAATAGGCAACATCAGTGAGTTTAATAATTGTACATATGCAGCCCTCTTTTAATAGATCTAATGTCACGTCCATACAAATAACTAAATTAACGAGTAAACACGTACAATAAAACTAACTTTATATTAGTGTTGCTGATCTCCTTTCAGCGTGAATGACTGCTTGAAATGACTTTTAGCGATCAGCTGGTCTGACACCCTCAGTTACCAGCAGTAGAATGTAACTGAGTACTTTTACTCAAGTACTGTACTTAGATTAAAACTTGTACTTGTACTCAATGTTATGCTCCAAACATTGTACTCTTTATTCCAAGATATTTACTTGACAGCTTTTTGTAGTTACCTTATATTCACATTGTGAATATAAAATATAAAAGCATTCTGCATAATGGGTACTTCTACTAAGTCTTTTTTTCATTTAGTGTGCTTCTACTTTTGTAAGATTTTAAATGCATGACTTTTTCTTGTAACGGAGCATATATACACTTTGGTATTGCTACTTTTACTTAATTAAAAGATCTGAATCCTTCCTCCAAATCAAAGAGATTCATAATAATAAAGGATGTGAATGATACATTTTAAATGTGTAAGTTAAACTTCTTTTGCAAGGGAATAATGTTGCATTTATTGTTTCTTTTAAATTCTATGAATATATAATTTAGCCAAAACAATAATTATATTGACAATATAGTTTTGGACCGTTTGCAAAACAGATATCACATTCAGGACCGACAATGATCAATGATAACAGGGGTTTGTTGGATGGACCTGGACTCTCGGATGATACTGGATGATAAAAAAAAAAACCTCCTGAAGAGCATCAGTGTTTGCAGGATGGTGACACAGATGCATCCTGCCGCCTTGTGGTGGAGGTTTAGTCCTGCACGAGGCCATGAAGCCATGTGGCGACTCCAACATTGTTGCATAATGTTAGTATATTCAAATTTAAAAAGTCTGAGATAAGTTTATTAATGTTAATAAACTAAACCTAGTGAGGCACTTCAATGGCAAAATGATTATTGACTTTATTGATTATTATAATTATTTAAGTTTTCTAATGGCATTTAAATGCAACAATATTCACTTAAGATTATTGTTTATATTTCCAGCGGAAAAACTGATGTGTGGGTGAAATCAAAACCAGATCATCTTTTTTGTTTTTTCCTCTACTGGGCTGATTAGTTCTTAACTATATCCAGATTGAACGATACCATTGAGATGACTTCAGTTAACACCCGTGCGTAAAGTCTACTAAGTAAACGTCCTTGTGTAAGTCTTGTGTAACAGAACTTAGCCACGGCGAGGCATGGGTTAAATCTTCTTGCGAGGAAGTTTGACTTTGCGTAATCGAATTGAATTCGATAAAAGAGCCGAAAGAAAGTCTCCAGTCCTCCTCTCCTCTCCACTTGTCAGTCCTCCTGAGAACTGATATGTTTTTCTGTGCCGGAGCTGGAACTGAGAGCGCACTCCTGCTTTTTAGCTACTTTCCACAAAGAAAAGTCTGTGCACGCAATTCATGTCATAATCTAATTTATCATTGATTTACAGCCGGGATTTATTTTTTTCTCTTTTATTGCCATGGCAAAATTATCAGTTTTATTTTTATTCTTTTTCCATGGACAACTTCCCCCCATCCTTGGGCAGCAGCAGCAGCGCGCAGCTGGCCCCTGGCGGCACCGGATTCAATGGGAGAACAACGGGCAGGTTTATAGTTTAATGAGCACCGGGTCAGAGTACCATGCTCCGGTTCAGTCCCGAAGCACGTCCAGGCTGTATGTTACCGGCAGGAGGGATGGCACCAGGACCCAAATGCCGGGAGCGCACAGAGGAGCGACGCCTGTACGAACCGTGCCGGCTGAGTCCAGACAGTTTAGGGCTGATCACAGTGCAGAGCCAAGATCTATTGCGTCAGTACGCGACATTAGACAGTATGCGCCTTTTAATGGTCGTGCGTCAGGGGCCAGGCAGCAGCCGGAGCGCTCTCACGGAGCAGCAGCTGCAGGTTATCTAGGCGCTCGTCGCTTTAACTCTGAACACACCGTCACCATCAACGCCTCTGCACCGGGGAGGTCGACAGATTTTGCAGGCAGGAGAGGAGGTGTCAGTGTGGGTGCCACTGCACTGCACACCAGAGGAGCAGAACCAGGACCTGGTACGCAGTACCAACAGTTACGCGCGGTGCCAGAGGCGATGCCTTCCTCCAGGCAACCCGCGCAGACAGATCAATCCATCTCAGTACATTCCACAACTCTGGAAAGGGAATCTGAGGCTCCTGCTCCATCCTCTGCACTAAGTGAGGATGATTCAAACGAGGCAAACGGTAATACAGAGGACATGGTCAGTGACGACCCTCGAAACCCGTTAAAAAACCACAGGAATTCGGTTTTTTACAACTCCTATCCCACAAGAGGGAGGTCAGTGGCCCGCACCCGCCGTCCGCCTGGCACAGGGTATGGAACAAGATATTTCCAAAATGGTAAGTTAAGTGTCCTAATCACATGGTATGAGTTTAGTCTTCTTAATTTGTATTGATTTAAAAAAAAAAAAAAAATCTGATTTGGGATTTGGATCCCAGACTGAATTTATTCAGGAATGTAAAACCCTTTGATTTATGCCAAGAAACATTCTCATGTTCAGCCTGGACACGGTCTATTGTCAGTGAATTGTTCTCAGCACTAATAAACTGGCAACATTAAGATCGCAAAATGACAAAAAAAAACTTGGGCTGTTCCTTTCATTTTTTCTCCCAGGACTTCCAGACCTCATACCAGACCCATATGCCATCCAAGCAGGTGCTTATATCCAACGCATGCAGATGTTTGCTCTCCGCTGTGCTGCTGAGGAGAACTGTCTAGCCAGGTAATCTGTAGTGCCAAAAGTGATTCACTTCCTCAGTACTAGACACTGAAGCAGACACACACACACACACACACACACACACACACACTCAACACAGGTATTTCCTTTGTTTCTACTGCTCATTGAAGGTTGATTTGACTTGTTTTTGCAAAACTTTTGGCTGTTTGAGGATAACTTTCAATTACATCTGTATAACTTTTCAATGTTTGATGCTATTATTGAGCATGGAGCAGTGATTCTCCAACATGATGTCCTGCCAAGATGTAAATGTTCTGGGTTGATTTTCCCAAAAGCATTAAGCACAATGGAACAAACCCTTTGCTCTCAACTCAACTAGCCCCCGGGAGCTCAGCCAGCAGCACTTTCCAATGCAGCTTATGCCTGTTTCCCCTCTCATCCATTCAAGATCGGCGTATGGACCTACCGTGAGAGACATTGACTTCAGAGTCCTCCTGCGGTTCCCCCAGAAAGTAAAGAACCAAGGCACCACTGACTTCCTCCCTGTCAAGCCGAGATATCAGTGGGATTGGCACAGCTGTCACCAGTAAGTTCACTCAGAATAAAAGTGAAATGACTTTACATCACTTAAATAATATGATTCACACAGCTCCACCCTCATCAAAATTCCCTTAAGAACTTAACATTGTGGGTTTAAAACCCTAATTGGGCCATCCCACAAATAATAAGCTATTATTCTTCTCTGTTCGACCCCCTCAGACACTTCCACAGCATGGAGGCCTTCAGTAACTACGACCTGCTGGACGTCGTCACTGGACGCAATGTTGCAGAGGGACACAAAGCCAGTTTTTGTCTGGAGGACACGGGCTGTGACTCCGGATTCAGGCGGCGCTACGCCTGTACGTCTCATACACAGGTACAGTAAAGTCTTGTAGTAAATGTTGTTTAACCTGTAATTAAGCAGGTGATCTCACAGAGATCAAGATGTGTTTTGCAAGAGAGACCTGATGAAATCAGAAACAATCAAAGGCATCACAAAATATGAACAAAGTTAAATGACACGTTTAATCGGTTATAATGTACAGTATGGTATAAAGTACTGGAAATCTCCCAAGTAAGTGAAAACTCGACATTTCAGTCACTCAGCAGCTCATGAAATACATTACAAGCAGAATGTTGAACATACAAATTCACCAGACAGAAGGCAACCTTCTTAACGACTTATGAGATGAGAAAAAAAACAACGGAAACAATCATGTCTCAAAATACTGCACTTCACATCTGATTTGATTTGGATTGATTTGGATTTAATGAAAGAGTTATGTCTTGGTCAGAATAAATCGCGTTCAAATCAGAGCCGGAGTCAGTCAATCTTGAGGTCTGGTCTGGAGAACAGTAGCTAAAAAATTGAGAAGAGATGTAATATACTGAAGCAACTTCAGTAGGAGACCTTTTTAATGTAGTTCAGTTTAAACTGCAGACAGACAACAAACTATCAACAAAGAAATGTTCATGAGAGACAGATGTTTTCTAAAAGAGTTAAAATCCAGGTCTTGGACCTGGTCTCTGTTTGGTTCAAGATCACTGAATCCTACACGTTTAGTGAAACAAGACATTAAGTTAACGTCCCCTTCTTTCAAAATTCCACACCTCTAGTTTGAGTTTTAGAGATGTAAATCTCCCCTCTTCAGTGTGTGGTTCAAAGATGTAGAGTTGTTATTCTATTTTATGTAGTCAAACAAGACATAGTGTAAGTAGCAAGGCCTAAGTTGCACAGTTACTTTTTTTGCAAATCCTTCAGATCCACTTCGGAAAAATGTTTTTTTTTTTTTTAAATCCAGTCTGCCAAATAAAACAAAAAACTTCCTGAGAAATGGGAATATTTATTATATCTATTGTCTGGGCTCTGTGATTCTGGCTTTGTACTGCTTAGCGCTGGTTTCTTGTAACAGCTTCGCTTCCAAAGAACTGTTTGTATAACTAAAACTCAAATGTGCTTCATTTGCAGCGCTTGTAGGAAAAAAGTAGTCAAAGTCGTCTGTAGAGCCTGAGTCAAAGCTTTAAACCTCACTGAGGGTTGTTTGGGTTGTGTTTTCAGGGACTGAGTCCAGGATGCCATGACATCTACGCTGCAAACATCGACTGTCAGTGGATCGACATCACTGACGTACCTCCAGGAAACTACATCTTGAAGGTATCACATGTCAAATTGACTTTACAACAACTGTTACATCTCTCAACATGGACATTTTATTTATTTATTTAACTAACCAACCGGCAGAGCCTCTCAAACTTTTTTTTATATATTTCAGGTTACCGTCAATCCCAATTTCCACGTCCTGGAGTCAGACTTCACCAACAACATCGTGAGATGTGATATCATATATACAGGAACTTATGTTCAGACACGCAACTGTCGAGTATCAAGGTACCGTGAGAGTGTTTCTGTTAAAACAATTACATCAGAAAAAAGGGCAAAACTTTCTGATGACAATTAAGAGATTCTGTATCAAGTCTTGTGTATTCTCATTTTGGATGCCTATGTTTTAATAATTCTCTTTCTTCCCTTTTTCAGGAGTTAAAATCGTCCTTTTCAAGTATTCTCTCTGCAGGAATTTTGTAGCAAACATCTCTCCCTGTGTTGCGCAGCAACATCGACTGTATGACTAACAAAAAGTGCAATGGGTAAAGTGTTTGATTGTACCTGTGTTCTACATTCCTCCTATAGTCTAGTGTTGCATATACTGGAAATACATTCCAATGTTTACACATATTTTGTACATTAAACTAGCGAGATACAGATTATGTATTTCTACAAATGTGCCTTAATTCATAACAAAAAGATATCTTCCATTTTCCTTTTTTTTCCTTAACAAATACAAGTACTGTGTTCATATACATTTTTCTTGAATGCTGGTTATTGCTTGAAATGTGTTGTTGCCTCATGTTGTCTTTGTCTTGTTATTCTGCTTTGTGTTATTGTTTTCGTTGTTATTATGTGTACTGTGTTTTTATGTTTTTTAATTTAAAGGATAAGATATTCTTAATTTTTTTTTGTTGTCAGCAAATCCCATGAAAGTGTCAAAGTTACCTCCGGGGCTCAGCTAGCTGACGGTCCGAGGAATGAGGTAGTCTGGGTCAAGCATAGACAGGAAGGGGGTAGGAAGCGGGTGATTCACCAGGCCTTAGTATCACACGATTTCAGAAGACTTCTCGGAGACCGGATCAAGCTAAAGGTAAATAAAAAACTTCTGTCTCTCAATACTTTACTTTCCGACTTCTACAGTCGGTGTTTTCAAGTCCATTGGTTCAAGAGAGAAATCTGCGTAAAACAGGTAAAATACATTTTCATTCATTTTCAATTTATAAAATTGCCAAAAACAGCTGGGCACTGTAGTTCTTTGCAAATGTTACTCAAATGGGAGCAAATAGTGTATTTGTTAGGGATTATTTCTGGCCCCGGATTCGGATGTGAACGTGAGTATTCACGGTTGCAGGATGATGTACGTATGTGTTTGTACGGTCGGATCAATTCACTGCTGCTTTTGGTCATCTCATGTGTTGACAATATGAAAAATTCAGAATATCAATTATTCTTTCACTACTTCGTGGTCACATCAGCAAATTGCAAATATCTCATTTTATGTTAAATAGTATGTTGAAGAATGTGTGCTTTGTGTATAACTGAGTAAATGAAAAAAATGGGGGAAACTGTTTTGTAAAACTGCTAATAATGCGAAAACATTGTTGAAAACCGTATTCTATTCTGTTGGCATGTTGGATTTAATGCAATAAAGATGGTGAGGAGAGAGGAGTTTGTTATCATAACAATTTTTCTTTTTTCTTTCCAATGATAATCACATGCAGGTTTAATCTTCTTAGATGGCACAGTATGAAAGTTGTTCATCTATTGATCTCCGAAGATTTTATCTTCTGGATTTTAGCTGCATGTCCATGTTTTATCATAAAATGTCAACCTCCATTATAGAATAATCTTTGTAAAATACTTTTAAATCCAGAATTATGGACAAAAGCATCTTGTTCAAAGAAAGTATCACAGCGCTGTGGAGGACTGAATAAGTGGTTCATCCTTGTCCTGTTGAATGGTGGGCTTTACTTTGAGGGCTGCGTGCAGATCGTGGCCTCAGAGACAAACAGGCCTGCAGAAAGAAGCTGGCGGCATGTTTGCTGACAAGCCTCTGTGAAGACACAAGCCGCAGGATCTTATATGGCCATGCCATTTACTACGACACAGCCAGAGCACCATGAATGGAGGCCTTTTCTCACTCTCGTCCTCTGTGCATGTAAAAAGAAGTGTCTGTCCCAGCTCCTTCCTGGCACTAAATCCATCACATAATTCACGTCCATTGGGGATTGTCTAAGGCGACAGCACTGGGATATTTTGTCTGAGTGGGAGGATTAACGCAACCCATCAGAGAATATCTCAAGCAATTCATTCAAAGATGTTTTTTCCAAGGACAAATGTGTTTAAGCAGCAAGCACTAGACTGTATCAAACAGCAAAAGAATGACAGGAGGAGCACTAAAGCTTCATAAATTGTATTCTCTCTAGAGGTGGCGGTGCTTAAGCTTGTTCATATGTTTTTACCTCCAACAAATTACTCTCTTTATACATCATGAAGCGGTTTTGAATGATGTACTGGAAAACATACAGGCTCCAGACAATGTATGCCTTGTTAAATGCACAGATGTTGGGTATTTACAACCAAACAGAGCTCAGTCTCAGTTTAAAAAAGCAACGTACCGGGAAGATTAAACGCAATTGAAATTGTTTAGGTTGGAAGTCACCAAGGTGCTTCCCTGCCAGAGTAGATTGTCTATGTTATTGAAAGTGTCTGGAAAAATCCATGATTCCTATTGAGTCGACTAGTTTCTTGTCTGTCTGGGAATTTTCATGACAATATTTACAGACAGTGACCATTTTAGCAAAGGAATTCTGTAGCAGAGGGTTAAATCGGTCTGAATTTAAAGTCTGATCTGAACAGAGGTAACATGAAGAGTCTGCAGCATGCAAGCAGCTCAGCGAAGCTGTACTTAGGCATAGCAGTGCTTTGAGCTAAATGCTAACAACATCATGCTAACACGCTCACAATGAAAATGTTAGCATGCTCATGCTAAGTACGTATACTTTTTACCATGTTCTTAGTTTAGAATGTTAGCATGCTAACATTTGCTAAGCTGAGGTTGACGTAAATATTTTTTTCTTCTTTTTTTTATTGCAGGTGTTTGTCACAGACCAAAGTATTGGACACATTTTGACCTGATGATAGTGCTCTATCAGAATTTATGGCAATCAATCCAATCCTTGTCAAGACATTTTACTCAAAAAACAAACCTCGCTGTGGCGCTAGAAGAAAAGTAAGTGTATCAATAAAGTGATTAGGCTGCATCCTCTGGGCACCATGAATGTCTTAAGAAAATGCCACAGCAATCCATCCATTAGTGGTTGAGATATTCCTGTCTGGACCAAAGTGGTGGACAGACAGAACAGACATCGATCTCAGAATCCCTCGGCTATCGGTCTCATGACGGATAAGACTCTGAGGCCAACGAGTTACATTTTTGTGGTTCCGGTGTAGCCAACGGATACTCGGCCCAAGACTTCCTTCTCCGTGCTCTGCTCTTTGTTTTCTGTCCGATTAGCAACTTCAGATGCTAGAATGGAGTTAGAGTTGAGAGATGACGTGTACGACCTCATTGTTTCTCAAGTAACTAGTTCACAAGCTCATCTTAAACCAATAAAAAGCTAAATCATCGTCAGACGATAGCCGGTGGGTTATGAGATTGCATCTCGGCCAATGCGGTCCAACTCTTTTAACCAAAGCCCAATCTAATATGATTGTTCAATACTACAAAGATTAGAAACAAAAATGTCCATCACTGGCCTCCCACTTGATTTACACCAACCAAGAAAGATCTCTTCCATTGCCATTTGTATAAAATCAAAGATTCTGTGGGATTTCCTTATTTGTTTCACCATTTGGCGTTAATCTTCAGATTTTTTACTCTCTTGACTTTGTTTTTTTATCCACTTCTAAGTCAGACCAAGATTGCCATCTCCAGAGCCAATAAAAATTCAAGGGATGTTGAACTTTAAGCTGTTCCAACAAGACGATCAGGTGATGAGTGTTTGGCTGACTGTGTTCCTCAGAACTCAGCTGGTCTCCTCCTTTTTGGACCAGCATGTCATTTTAAACATGTCACGCTATAGAGAAGACAGAAACTGTTTGCTCAGCTGTGGAGCTTCACACCAACATCTGGACGTAGTCTCTCGTTAGCCTTACACAAGCACAGAACAGCCTTGGCAAAGGCCGAAAAGAAAAAGGCTGGCTGGCACCTCTCATTTGGCTTCAACAAACACCAGCGAACAGGTAGGTAAGGTGAGGAGGGAATGGGTTTAGCCATCTGCCTGCAGCCTACACTGAACATACTGTGGCAGGGAGAGACATTTTCCGGATGCATCTGCACGTAGGTGGACAGTGTTTGGAGAGGTTACTAAGGCCAGGGTTTGGTATTTCCAGGTCATATTTCAACAAAGCAGGGCCACGTGAGAGCCGGTGGGGACGTAGCAGAGGAACGTGCTCAGCCTAAAAAGAGCGTCTTGACAGGTTGGTTTAGGCACAGAGCAGAGAAATTCCTTTGCACTTCTGTCATCCCGTTGAGATTAAGAACAGTGCTGAGGTCAGCCGTAGACCAGCGAGGGCGTGTAGGACAGACACACTGGGCTACTTTCTGGTCACTTACACAACCAGCAGTGTCGTTAATATTTAGAGAGAGAAAAACGACATTGTGCGCTGAAACAGAACACACAGGAGTCATCGTTGAGTGGGACTGATGATGAATTGTGTTTCTCTTTCAAGCTGGGTGGTATCGTGACTTGGGTGGTATTTGGAGGGATAGCACAAAGGATTTGCTTTCCTTTGATTGTTGATCCACTGTACGGTCTGCCTGTAAGCTCTTCAAACACTTGCATTAATCTGTTTTGTTGACTTTAAAACGCCTAAAGGAAGCTCCCGGACGTAATAGAAATGGTGAAACTGCTGTGATTGTGAGCTTCTCATTTTCTGGCATCATGAGATGAAAAAAATGTATACAAATTAATCCCTGGTTTGATTTTCTTTAAAAACTAAATTGTTTGTTTTGTTGACTACAGAAAGAAAACTGAAAAACCCTAATTGATCATACACAGTTTTCTGTTTAAAGGGAAAGCAACTTATCTCTAGTATTTAAGGACTGGCTTCAAAAAGACACATTTTTTAAGCATACCCTCAATTAGTTTTTAACCGCGACCAGCTACAGCCACAGTTTTCAGCCTGATTTTGGCAGAAAAAGTAACGTGTGTCAAGGTGTGTGATTGTATTCATGCCAATTGGCTCCTTTCAGAGCAGCCATTTGACATGTCATAGCAGGGCAAACACAGGCGTAATTGATCAGATGAATTACGATCCAGTCCTATTTAGTGTGACACAGTCATTCCAGTGAGCCAGCATGCATCATACCAAGGCCCTAACCCACCTTAATGGAACAGGGTCATAATCAATGTTATCAATTAAACCTGTATTTGCCCTGCAATGACTTGTAAAAATGGCTACTGTGAAAAGGAGCATTTGGCAAAAGGCGGGTGGAGCAGTGAGCGTGATCTATAAGACACATCTTTTAAACAGATCCACATACTGACTGTCGTGTGTGTGTGTGTGTGTGTGTGTGTGTGTGTGTGTGTGTGTGTGTGTGTGTGTGTGTGTGTGTGTGTGTGTGTTCTCGTACGTGGTGGTAGCTATGGCAAATTTGCACTTGTATGTTAAGGAAACATTTCAAAATTTAAATAGTAATCTAACATCCCCATGAAAAACTTGTTTTTGCTGATCTCTGAACTTCTAATCTTGCTGCGGTGAAGGACAGTGAGATCCCTGTTTGGTGTGGTTACCTGTGCAACAGATCACATTTCTGAAAAAAAACATGCTTGAAACTCAATTGCTTTTCCGACTGGTGTTAAGTTGCCCTTTAAAAATCAAAAAAAGGTTTGCCATTGCTTTATGGTGGACAAATGGGATTTTAAACATTGTCTTCAGCTTATCTATGGCTTTTCTGTCCTGTTATTTTTGTGTTATTTAGTTCAACATACACATCAGCACATACGGCGATACCGATGTATCAACTTAACTAAATATGTCATCAAAATCACATTTTGATTAGAACTAGATAACCTTAAAGCTGCTACTGTCTCTTCCTTCCTGGCTCAGTGTTTTAGGAGGCTGGTTGGCTCCATTAGCACCAAGCTGTTATTCAGGATCGGGCCCCTCAGACTGCAGTTGTTCAGCCTGCTGTGGTTTTCCATCCAGAATCTAAACAGACTAGGAAACAATACTCCTCTGGACAGGAATCAAACACGTATGGTATTAACAACATCCTACTCGTGTATTATGTTTGGGTGGATAAGATCAATAGGAGGTGGCAGTACTAAAAGTTGGTGTTGTTCTTGGTCTGAATCTCTGTCTGAAATTCCTTAGTCACTCCAGTATTTACAAAGGCGGCACGGCCAGTATGCCTTCTGTCTGACAAGATTCATAGACAGGGTATGCGGAAAGGCTCAGACTTGGACAGCAGGCTAAGACATGGCCTTTCTCAAAGTCTATTAGGCTTTAGGTTGCAGCAGACATCTGAGATGCAGGCCTGCAGACCTTAAAGTGATCGCTCTGAGGATTGATGGTTGTTTTGCAATTCCAACTTGGTATTCATACAGCGTTCTGAACAAGATTATTTGTTTTAAAAGCTAGATTTCGGTCTAAAGATTTGGAAGAAAGCTCTTTTTAAAGGCCATACTTTTCTCTCACTGCCAAACCAGGCCACTCCTATAGCAGGCAGAGTGATGTTGTGTCTGGAATACGGAAAATATTCTGACACAGCTCATGACTAAACTATCAAATATTCAGTCTTTGCTCCCTAAAGAAAACACATAATTTAGGAGATTCAATGCTGCACTTGATTCTTCTTGAGTCCAGTAATTCAATTAGCAAACATTACAAATATTTGCTGGTTAAAGCTTGTCAAATGTGATGATGTACTGTGTTTAATAACATTTTAAAGTAAATAGGTTTGGGCATGTCTGTAGCTATATTTAAAAAAAATGTTGACCGCCCATCACAAAAAGTCTAACATTCTCTCTTTCCACATTTTCTACATTAATATAACTGTTAATATATATATTGATATATGCAGATGAGGAGACATTACGCAGACATTTCTCAGCAACACCTTTTCACTTTTCATTTAAATTAAATTATACATAAAAGATAAAACTGTAACATGCTTTTCAAAAATATATAAATTCTGAAGATGTTAATTAAAAAAAAAGTAACTTTGACTGAAAGTTACAATACAGCACAATACAGCTGTGCATTTAAATAATCTATTATGAATGAAAAATAATATTATACTTACCAAAATTATGACAAACATTACGTTGATATTACTGGTTTGAGTCCATGCATCTGAAGTAGGCCTACATATTTTAATTCTGTCTTGTTTTCCAGCCATTGTTAATTAATGTGGGAGTGCAAGCAGCTGAGAGTACACAAGTGTTTTCTCTCCATCTCGTCTTTCTCTCTCACACCCTAAACGCTACAGTGCACCATAGACTTTATGGTACATCATTATTACCGATGTACTCTGTCCAACATTCTAGAGTGACGTACACTTACATTACGTTCCTCTTACGTTCTCTTGTCATGTCGACGTAGCTCCGACGTTTGGTGCTGTCTGGGTAGACACAGCAGGTAAGTCAAAATATAGATTTCTCTACAAGTTGCAGAAGTGTGCATGGGTCTTTAGAGCCATACTTTCCATATAAATACTTTTTTTTAAAGCCTTTCCAGAACCAAGAACACAAGGTAAACTAGGCCTAAGGATACTGTGCATTTATCTGCCCGAACGTTAACTCTACAGCATAAAGATAACATCTGCAGCTATTCCTTATTTTGGTTTTAAGGAGAGATCACCTTTAAAGTTGATCTGGTGAATTTGTTAGCAAACACTTGTTTATTTACACGTTATTGAGCAACATTCTGATTTATTTCGAGTTGTGTTTTTTTTTTTTTATCTGGCAAATGTAAGTCCAATATTCACTGTCTTTTAACTCTGCTTTTGGTCTCTACCACCTCCTGAGGGAAATATCTAACTCTTTACCTGCTAAATGCTCCACTTTGTTCACCAGCTAGTAGCTAACTGAATCTGTCTGCTGTTTGATGCTGAGTAATGTTTTTTTTTTGTGGATAATCATTGAAAACAGCTGCCTGCTGGGACCGAAAGCGAGACAAAGCTTTTATATCTTTTATAAAAGATATCGATTATAGCCACTGCACGATTATTTTACATCGTTCATGTTTTTTTTTTTAAAAAACGGCGTTAATGGCTGGAGAAAGTGTTTTCATTCAACTCAAGGGTCATAATGTAACGTTAGCTTAATTGTAACGTTAGCTTAATTGTAACGTTAGCTTAATTGTAACATTAGCTTGCTACTACTGATAAAATTGGCAATGACAGTTGTCATTTCTGCCGTAAAATCGACGGTTGCTGGTTAGAAATGACAAGACTGCTTATGTCTACCTCCGTGTATGAATTTCAAGTGGTAAATCTGTAACTGTTATCATAAGCTGCATACGTGCAATGCTCAACAGGCATAGCAGCAGTGGGGAGCAGCGTCCTCAGTGGTAGGCCTATGGCCCTGATTTGGGGTTTTTCTCTGGGAAATTGATATTGGAATTCATCTCTAGTTCCTCACATCTAAACTCAAAAGTAATGAAAGGATCAATTGTAAATTCAAACAATCTTCGCAGCTCTAGTCTATACTATTGTGAAATTATATAATAATAATGGCTCAGGGTGCCAAGAAAAAAAATGCATTTTGCATGATGCTCTCAACAAATAATAAAGGCCTCTGGCTCTTGACCTCACCCATCTAGCTAACCTTCAGGTGATTATTGACTCTTTACAACCTCACTTGCCATTATAACTCTAACTGTGATAGGCTGCAGACACAGATGTTGAGTGACAAAGTGGCCAGGACAGTTAACAGTTTGCACGTGTCATCCTCCATCTGTCACGATAGCTCTCCCGTCAGTATTACACACAATAAAAGAGACAGAAAGTGGGGGATGTTTTGTGATGTGGATGGATTAAACTAGTTGTCAGAGGGGAAGCGGTGTCCTGTGATAGCAGCAGGAGCTTGTGTGAGCAGAGTGGTGAAAATCTCAGACAAGATTTAAACAAACAAGAGACACAGACGCTGGCCTGGCTGTTCCCGGGCCGCCCTGACAGAATAAGGCCATGAGAGATCACACACTGCCATCTCCAGATCAGCCTGAGAAGTATTTCCACAACCTCCACAGTCATTTGGGATTCTTCTATCAGACTCAGTGAATGCATAAATAATTTCCCAGTCAGGGGCAATGAAATGCTGACGTCAATTCTTTTTTATTTCATATTGAAATGTGGGACATTCAGCGGTCAATGCACATCTCTTAGAGTTAGCTAATTGAGACGTCAGATTGTGTGACAAAGGGAAGAAGAATCTATTGTATTGCAATTTTATCTCAGCTCTGCTTCTCCAACTCCCCAGTCTTCTTGCTGATTATTCTTCTTACATACTTTGACAACCACGAAGCAGTGAAAAGACCTGTCCAAACTCTTTATTTGTAAAATATCTGTACAATAGTTTTGATGATATAAATCTTGATATCGCATACATTAAGTTAGTAGTATCCAGACTGGTGTAAGCTGCCTGAAAATATATTTCTTTGGAATGAAAAATAGCCTAGTCTAAAATAAATTAACACTTTCATAGAAATATACCTTTTATCTTTCTATTGGTGGTTGTTGAGTAGTAGTTCGCTTTATCATCCTCATTATTTTCGACTACTTCACATGAAAAAGCAAAAGCATAAATTCTCGTCGAGGTTTCACTGTCACTCCTTCATGCTTCCGTGCTTGCGTGATATACAGCCGCAGGTCGACTCTTGGGGGGAGTTTTCCCTTTGGAAATATCCCCACCTTCAGGCCGTGCTCTGTTTCCACCAGCTGACAGCTCGTCTCAGTGGCATCACCTCCTGCTGGAAACATCATGACAAAAGAGGGGGGAAAATATAATTTAGATTCTGAACTGAGCACCTCAGTGAGTTGAGACTGAAATATGTACAGACCGTGCTTCTTCTCAAGGTTTTTCATCATTCATTGATGGAGCCATAGAAACTGTGTTAATCTCTATTGTACTGAAAGCGAAGGTCTGTGTGTGTGTGTGTGTGTCCTTGTGAGTCATGATGCCTCACTTGTGGAGGAGCTGAGGTTTTGCTATGGCAAAAGCTGTTTGCGTGTGTGTTTGTACACTTCTGTATTTGTAAAGACCAATGTAGTTTTAGACCTTGAGGGTGAGGGCATTGCGGGAAGTGAGGGCATTAATGCCAGTGCGTGTCTTTGCAAGTGAGTCTCAGGCCTACTTCTACTCATGGACTAACCCAGAAGACTGCCTCGGGGCACAAAGAGCTGTGGTTCAATATTGACTACTCCATTCTGCAATCAAAAGGCAGTTGATTGTGCAGCAACAGAAACCCAAAGCATATTCCCACAGCATGTAAATACAAAGTACAAATTAGTGAACACAGAGTATACAAATTAAAACAGTTAAAAAATAAGTTGAAATGTTATAACATGTTGCCTTTGGGTATTCATCAAGCACAGACCTGAAAACACTACAGAGCTGCAGAAACCAATACTCCTACGCAGGAATAATACCTGGCCTCAAGACTGCTGTGTACCAATTAGTATGTGATAAGTGGATTAAACGGAAGTTTATTTAGGAATGTGTAACATTATAACACGATATTATCTGAAATTATAGACTTTTTTAAATTTAGATTTTGACACAGGACCCGTGATCATTTCAGTTTCAGTTTTGGGGACCTGGGGGATCTGGGTCAGTTTTGTAACCCAGCCTTGGTTCGAACATTAACTTGGAATCATCTTATAAATCCTGTCTTTTCTATTGTCTTCGGGGTCATACACCAGCCTTATGTTAAGCTAATTCGTTTTACCATGTCTCCTTTGGGTGTATCCACATTAGCTAATGCTGATCCTATAATCAATAGAAACAATAAAGAGCTGTTTGAGTATTAAGACCAAGGTTAGGGAATGTATTAGTGTGGGTGTGGGTGTGTGTGTGTGTGTGTGTGTGTGTGTGTGTGTGTGTGTGTGTGTGTGTGTGTGTGTGTGTGTGTGTGGCTTGGTTACGTACAACAAAATCTGTTGTGCTAGCCATTTTAACACTGAACCTGCTCTGGGTGATTAATTCAGATGATTCAGGCCTTTAAAATGTCAAATGCATCGATGCTGTGAAAGACTTTGAAAGTGAAAAGAAAGGGCAGGACAGAAAAGCTACATTACACTTACAACTAATAAAACTCTCGTCTCATTTTATAAATGAGACGAGAGTACATGCACTTTTCCGACACGTTTCTCTGGCAGCCAGCCTCGACCTGAAGCTTGGAGCGTGTCTCTCCCTGCAGCATAATGTGAGGAGCTGCTTTACTGAGCAGCGGTGCTTATGTTTATATGGACGTCACAAATATACCAAGTTTGCCTCACTCCGTTCTGGCATGTGGCCAGAGGGTTTTATGATTAAAACCAGATTGTGCTTGCCCAACTCAGAAAGGCCAGAAAAACAGATTGCAGTTACGCATACTCTGCACAAGAGGGAAGTACCGAAACATCCACGGTCTCTGCAGCATCTGTAAAGGTGGACTGTATGTACTTTTTTCCCCCGCCAACTGCTGGAAGGACTTTTTCACAGATGTCATCTTGTTATTAATTCTGTTCCTAGTTCACAGTCATTAATTAAACATCTGACTGTGACACGAGAAGAAAGCTCTAGTTTCTCCTCAGCAACCCGTGTAACGGTAAATTCCACCAATTCTGAGTCAGAGCGATGATCATCCTGTAAATGTAATGACGCCTCTTTTGTGTCACATGATTGGAGTCGAGCGGCTGTGGGGTCTTCCTTCGCCAAAAAGGACTGAGCTCCTGCCAACTCTGTTCCCTCGAAGTGATGACTAAGTTACACTGAAAAAAAAGTCTGTTTCAAGATTTTAACCTTCTTCTTTGCTGTCAGATTCGAGGGATTAAAGTGAGAATAATTGTCAAAAGACTTTTTCAGGTAATTAAATAAATCTTGCCTTAACTTCTAGTTATGCTTTAAGGTGTCTAATCTTGTTTTGCAAGATCAGATATTCCTCAAATCTACTCAAAAAAGTGTAATTTTACTTCAGCAAGTGACATTTTTACAACCTGCTGGCAGATTTTGAACACGTGTCACCAATCTGAAGTCTAAATACAAATTTTTCATTTCATTTGCCAAGACAGACACATTTTTGTACAGTGTACACAGTGTAGTGAAGACTGGGAAATCATGTGACGTCAACAAAACAGACAAAACAGACACATCACACCCCCTCCACCGCCGCCGCCCACACACAGACATCACACACACACACACAGACATCAAACACACACATAAACCCTTTTTTGTAACAGGGAGGAACACTGCGATTCATTTACTGACTTTGAAAACTACGCTGCCAGTAAACACGGCAAACGTCATCAGCTGAGAGCGCTGATGGAAACATCAACAGTGTAAAACAGGAGAGAGAAATCTGAACTTACCATGAGTTGTTCCCCTGCCTGGTCCCGTTCTGACCTCCACTCGCTGCAGCAGGGTCTCATGTTTCAGGCCCCCATGGCACTGGGGCAGACCACCCCCCTCCCTCACACCATGCTGGTGCTCTGGCAGCCTCTCGTGGGGTAGGCAGGGGTCCTCACAGGCTTGGGAGGAGGAGGGTAAGGGCCCTTTCCACAGCGCCCGTTTTGAGGGTAAAGAGGAGGCTTCTGAGTTTTTGAACTGGAGGTGCTGTTACCAATAATGACCTTAGGGTCTAGGCTCTGGGGGTGGGGCTCAGGATGAGTTTGGCCAACGTGGTTGGAGTCTCTGCGGGGATAGAGGTGAGGCGGGTGGCCGTTTACACCTGCCCTTTCGTGGTTGATGTCCTTAGTGATGCTGGGTGGGGTGAAGCGGCTGGTTTTGACGACTGATGCCATGTGAACAGGGGAGGGAGAGTTAGTTCTTAAAATGATGCGGTCTTCGTCGATGTGTTGCATCGGCTGGACTTGAGCAGGCTTGTGATCGTGCAGCTGGTTCACCCTCAGGTCACCTGGATGAGTTGAGCCGTGAAAGCTACTGGACGCCCCCTGAGTGATGCAGGGCGTCTCCTCGCTGAGGTCAATTCTGGCTGTGAGACGATCAATCTGCTGGACCACCTGAATGACAATAAAGAGACTCTGTACTTGTCCGAACTGAAGTGGTGGAAAGAAACTAAGTACATTTACTTAACTACAGTATTTGTACTTTACTCACGTATTTCCATTTAATCCCACTTTATGCTTCTACTGCACTGCAATTCAGAGGGAAATATTGTATTTTTTACTCCACTACAACTATAGTCATCAGTTACTTGTCAGATTAAGATTTTACTTAAAAACATTTGATAAGCTTATAAAATACAATGCATTCTTAAAAATAAAACTAGTGGTTCCAAACTATTTTGGGCCTGTAACCCTTCACAAAATAAAAAGTGTCTAATTCAGGCCCCTTGTTATATTTCAGATGAGTTGTTCACAGTTCAGTGAGAGATGTTTCCCCTCTGTTTCAAGTAATAGAAGAGGTAAGTCTTTCCAATATTTCACAAAAAGCTTAATACAAAAAATGTATGTAGATCTGTGTAGTCACATTTAGTTTTATTCCTCTTTCCTCTCCCATTAATCATCTCACAACCCCTCAGATTTATCTTGTGACCCTTAAGAGGGGCCTTGACCCCTCCATTGGAAACCACTGGACTAAACTATCTAGCTGTAAACAAAGTAGTTAACACCTCGACCAGCTACAACAGAAACATTCTGATGTATGCATTGATACATCACTAGTAACAATCTAATGATATCATACATGATTATATATCAATGACGGGACAGTTCTTTCATTTTTTTTACTTTTAGTACATTTAGCTGATACAACTTTCTCCTACTTCTTCACAAGTGGTATTTTACTGCAGGACTTAACCTTATAATGCAATATGTTTACGTTATGGTCTTGGTACATTCGCTTAAGTAAAGGATCTGAGTACTTCTTCCACCACTGCCAAAGTGGATTTTTCCAGTTCATTTTGATGTCCTCTGGTTTCCAGCTGTCTCTATTCACAATCATGGAGGTATTTTATTTGTAATGTTGTTTCAGTACTATGTCAGGCCTTGCACAGATGCATTCAGCTGTGAATCAAAGCTATTTTACAGCTGCATGCAAAATGGATACTGTAAGAGCAAGGCATAATTTAGTAACAGTCTCAAGCCAGGCTTTTTAATGTGCTGGCCGGAACGCTGCCAATTTCTGCAGCGTTCTGCAAAAGGTCAGTGCAAATCGTTCTCAATCACAGCTTCGGTAAGCGACGATAGGTGAGTCACAAACAGGCAGTCAACATGCACACACACACATGCCGGCATGTTCTCATGAACACGGACACACAGATACACAACATGTGTCAAAATGATCTGCACTTTTGTCACAATATGTCACAATATCCAGGGGAGTATGGATAAAAGGTTGGGACATCTACCCAGACACGCAGACTTTCATCTTTAGACGCCTGATGTAAAGAATAAACATCTATAATAATAGACCCTCCTACCTCTTTCATCTCCACGTGAACTTGCTTCAAACCCCCCAACACATCCTCCAGATCTGTCACCACTTGTTTGATTTTATCCCTCACCGAATCCTGCCTCCTCTTCTGCTTCACCACAGCTGAACCCTGGGACTGATGGTCCCCGTTGGTTGTCGATTTCGAGGGCTCTGGACTGCTGTTGCCAGAGGGTGGGATGCAGGGCTTCTTCTGTCTTCTTTGGTTCAAGTGTTTTTGTGGGACTTCAGTGGGGAAGAAACCTTTTTGAGAGCCACCACGTCCATTACAGTCCTCCTCTGATCCACCCTTCAGTCTGTCCCGGTCCTGATGGCTATCTCTTTCCTCCCCTCCCTCAAAGAACACAGGCCTTGGTCCACAGTGGCCATTCGGCATGTGTAAATGACCCAGATGGTGATTGTGTGGCTCCGAACGATAGCTCTCAGAGTTGCATCCATAATCTTTTTCCTCCTCTTCCATTGAGACATACCTGACAGTCTTCCGGTGCCTGTACCCCTGACCTCTGACCTGAAGATGAGGGAGAGGATGTGGTATCCCGGCATTAAAGGGGTGTGCCCTGGTGTCGCTGCGCACCACACAGCCACACTGTTCTCTGACAGATGGGTAGTGTCTCACCCCCGGCTCCGGAGGGTAGCTCCACTGGGCAGGGTTCAACTCCCAGGGGCAAACTTGGCTCAAGTCGTCTGACTGGCTGTAAGGGCCCGGCCCTGCGAACACAGGCCTCCTCTGTGGGCTGCGATGACCGCTTCTCTCAGCTCTGTCCGCTACGAAAGCTCTCCCTCCTACGTCTTTAACCCGAGGAGCCTGGGTGTCTCTCCTGCAGTCCAGAGATTTGTGGTCTGCCTGTCTGGCTGATGCTGGTTGGTATCCCAGCCCACCGTGATGGCCATACGCTGGCTGCTCATAGAGGACGCAGTGCTGGCAGGAGCAGGGGGCGGTGGTGTTGATGTGCTGAAGAAATCGGTGGTGTCCCGTTGTTTGTGAGCCTTCTGTGTACATGTCCAAAGAAGTCCAGAGGCTTGTGTGGAAAACGCCTTAGAAAACAATTGGTTACCTCCCCTCTCTGCTCTCTCTAGCCCAGTCATTCACTCGCTCTGTTTTCCTCATCTGAGTCTTACCACAAGAAAACTTTTCTTCAGCTCTTTTTTTTTTCTTCCTTTCTCCCTCCCCTTCCTTCCTGTCTGTTGTTTCCCTTCTTCTCTCCTGTAGTTGTTAATCTCTGCACCAGTTCTTTTCTTTCCCTAAAACCTCCTTCTCTTACTTCTCCTAACTTTTTCTCTACTTCTTCCTCACCCTGTCGCCCTCTCTCCTACACGGGGCCCCTCTCCACCTCCCTTCCTCTCTGTCTCCCTTACTACCTCTCCCGCCTCGTTGTTCTGTCTCATTTGCTGCTGCAGGCTTCCTCTCTCTCTCTCTCTCTCTCTCTCTCTCTCTCTCTCTGTGACTGTGTATTTCCCGTTTCCTCCCCTCCCCTCTCCCGCTCTCCTCTCTTTCTCCACCTCTTACTCCGTCTCCTGCCTCTGGTATATTCTCTCACATAGTCGGTTGTACCTGAATTTATGAATTCCTTCTTTTCCCCTCCACCTAAAATCCAGCCGCCCTGCGAGGCTCCTCCGGTAAAGGATTTCTGTCTCTCAGAGAGTGCGTGAAAGAGTCCCAGCTCCGGTGCTGAGCTCATTAGCCCAACTAAAGCCTTTGCACTCTGCAATTAAACGCTGCCTGGGATTCCTCAGCCGGAGACCGAAGGAGGAGGTGAGGGGAGGGGAGGGGAGGAGAGAAGCACTGGGGGAGGTGGGGTTTCAAACATACACATATGAGGGAGTAGATAGCACTCTGAGTCAAGGAGACAGAGTCACTGCCTTTCTACAAGGGAACATTTCTTTCACAATTCTTCTGTATCTGTTTTTTTTCTACCTCTCTCCCCACCGATGCCTTCCCCTCTTTGTCCTTTGCCGCTCTTGTCATTCCCACTCATTCCCACTTCTCTATCATTGTCTCGGTTAAAGTGGCTTCACCTCAACAGTTGAGCAAAATTTAACTCTGATGAGGCAAGCACAGATATTTTAGTTGAACTAGAAAATCACGCACCCTTCTTCCTCTCAAGTCCATACAATGGTGTTTACATGCCACTTAAACTGTTCAAGCCATTTTAAATTCTTCATCCTTTTCATTATAACTCAATCTCTGCTCACTATAGATAACCATAATGTCAGGATAAACACAGGAACAAAAAAGAAAATAAGGATGAGCAATCAAGATCTCTCTCAGAAATAGCATAACACGCCTCTGTTGTGGCTCTAAATCCACAGCGACGGAGAACAGCTAGGCGTTTATTTTCAAAGAGAATAAATGTAGCTTTTTTTAAAAGACAATGGGTTGCAAAAAGAAAAAGAAACTACTGGGAAGAACAGCAGAGGAGGATGAAGGGGATTCATCCATCCAAGCAAGAGGATAAGCAGTCCGGTCCCAGCTGCGGGGAAAGATTGTTGTTGTAGATGAAACACAGCTGGAGTGACTTTATGTGTATATACATGTATATGTGTATATGTGTATATATATAGATAGATAGGTAGTATAAAGATTACATTCTGGAGGTCAAAGGTCAAGGTCAGTGTGACCTCACGTCCGTCCCATTTTCGCCTTGAGTAAATATCTTCAAATTTGGCACAAATGTCCACTTTGGGGAACTATGTGCTCAAGGAGGAACTGATAAGAATGTGGTGGTCAAAGGTCACTGTGACCTCACAAAACACGTTTTTGGTCATAACTCATGTTATATGCTATTTATGACAATTTCACACAAATGTCGAATAGGATAAAATGATGAAGTGATGACATTTTGAACAGATATGGATGTTAACTGTTACGTAACTGGTTGACCGAGGCATGCAAGAGTGAGGCGGTAATTCCAGTTTGAATAAATGTCTGTTAAGTCACTAACTATCTCAGAAGGAGCTAACATAATGGTGATTGAGCCTATGGCCCACTGAAGTATTGTATATTTGTATATTTGCAGTATTACAAACTTGGTGTCTGTGGCAACATTCCTTGGAAGACAAATGCGGTATTACAGTTTTTCTCCATGGTATCCCCATAAAAAATTGAATTATACAGACAGTTCTGAAAACTTGAAGCTTATGTATCAACAAAATAACTTTAGACCGCTAAACTCAACACACAGTTCCATTGTTTTCACTCAAATAGAAATTCTACATCAGCCAGGACTGAAATCCTGACACTTGGCAATCCTTAAGATTTCAGTCGTGGTTGACTTAGAATTTCTATTTGAGTGAAAAAAAAAGGAATTAAGCTCAGAGTTTAGCTTTCTGGAGTCTCGGCTGCCCCCCAAATTCCATACTAACAAAATTGTTTGCATAGTTCCATTTTTTGTTTGTAAACAATGGGGAACAAAACCTGTAATACAACATGTCTTCCGGGTTGTCGCGACCGACACCCAGTTCGTAATGCAAATATATAAATATTGCAATACTTTCATCAGTAGGCTCAATCACCAATGTGTTACCTTCTCCAGTAATAGTGAAGGCGCAGTGTGTAAGATTTAGTGGCATCTGGTGGTGTGTTGCAAATTGCAACCAACTAAATACCCCTCCGCTCACCTCTCCCTTTCTAAGCGTGTTGGAGAACTACGGTGGCCTACTGGATAGGTATCTTTAGGATTGTATTACTACAAGGAGCTACTCTTATGAGTACTCTGTTTCTCTACATGACTAAATAATTGCTTTTAAAAAACTATATAATTTTAAAAACACATGTTTAATTATATCAAATTTATACTTAAAATATATATAAATATTGTTTATAGAGCAGCAACAGTTATGTTTACAACATCAAAGTCCCGACATAAAGTCATTAATATCACACTGGAAACAAATGTAAAATGTTAATAAAATAGATAACACTTCTGAGTGAAGTTTATAAAGAATGAAGAACACAGACATTAGTCAGTATCAGTCTGTCCTCTCTCCTCCTGTCCTCTGTCCTCGTGTCCTCTGCCCTCCTGTCCTCTCTCCTCCTGTCCTCTGTCCTCTGCCCTCCTGTCCTCTCTCCTCCTGGCTGCTTTGTCTCAGCCTGCAGAGAAGTTTCCCCAAATAAAATAACTTTTGGCAGATCACGCATGCTGTGCTTATCGAAACATAACAGCGGAGGACGATTTAATTAGGTTTCACTTTCGTTTACATGTTGCACAGATGTATTGATAAAGTATTGGCTTTTTACTTGCAAATATTTTATTGCACGTACCGTAACAAGTGTAGTTTCCGTCAACTCGAGTATCCTTCAGTTCACCTGGTTCACTTCACCTCAGCAGCCTCTCTGCTCGCGCTTCGTGTGCGTGTCTATGTGCGTGGGTGTAGTTGGAGGAGCTCAACCCAACAGAGAGAGCAGAGCAAATGCGAGCTAGTACGTGATAATAAATGATATCAAAACATAAAAAGTGCTCATAAAAACACCAGTAACGTCGGTACGTATCAATACTCCGGTAATTTAGCACCGGGGTCCGTTTACTACCGGGTTTTGGAACGCATCCCTACCTTCAGGTAACCCGAATGGCTCTTGCAAAAGCCAGTGTCCGTTCAGGGCTGCTGTAGAAACATGGCGGGGCATAATGGCTAGGGAGATATAAATGGCTTTTTCTGAGCTAACGAAAACACTACAATTCTTAGTTTCAGGTGATTATACACTGATTAAAACATAGTTATGAATATTTAATTAAATTGCTGCCAATTAATCCCCCTAAATGTTACAAACTGTTCCTTTAAATGAAAGTCTTAAAGATTTTTGGGATCCACCAACTCCTGAGGTAAATATCTGGCTCTTTAGCTGCTGAATGCTCAACTATGTTGGTGTGTTCGCTGTTTGCTGCTGAGCAGGCTGTGTACAGTTGGTCTTTGGATGCTATGAGAGCGGTTAGAGTCAATCAAAAAAGTTAAGTTGTTAACTGTAAAACCAAAACAATGAGGTAAAACGCTTCACAGAGCTGAAGCAAACTGCAGATTCAAGTGATTATTCTCTGTGGGTTCATTAATGCGAATTATATGCAATTCCTATGCATTCAATAAGCCCAGAATCTGAAACTGGCCCATTTTAAAATGGCCAGAAGTTGAGCCACCTGCAGCTTTATTTATTCTTATGAACTGTATCCTTTCAATCTATTTTTAGTTGAACCTTTGAAAACAAACTCTTTTTTTTTTCTTTTTCGACTTCATCAAAATATTAGCAAAGACGCAATATTTCCACCTTGAGTTGAATTTTTTTTTTATATTTTACGTGGCTGAATACAAGCACTTCCCTCCAACTCTATCTATCTCATCAATGTGCATACACAGTCCAGAGAGAAAGAGAAAAAGACGCAAAAGTCGATAAGAGTAGACAGCAACACCTCAACCTGTCGTCTTAATCTCAGTATTTCACAGTAGGGGTTCCTCAGGCAGATCCTTGTATCCGAGCTACAAAAGGAATTTCAAAAGTTGTAGTTGTCATACTGCCAGCACCATTACCTATAGGCGGGTGTAGTGTGTGTGTGTGTGTGTGTGTGTGTGTGTATGTGTTGCCTCAGAAAGTTCCCAGCTTATGCAGCTCTTACATCACACTCTTTTGTGTTGGCCTCCAAACCTCCCGCTTGGCTGCACGACTGGAGGGCAACTACGAAGTGGAGAGTAAGAGCCACACTTTGCCGCTCCGCCACTCTGCACTCTGCTGTCCTGACCAGGGTCAAGATGACCTAATTAGCACATATGGATACCTCTAAACCAGCCTATAACAGGAACTCAATATGGTGTCAGTGATGTGTCAGATGGCGTGTGGCCTATTTAACCTCCTGCAGATGCAAGGGCCCAGAAATGTACTGATGCAGACTTGAGTGTTCCACATAACACAGGATGCAAATTGTTAGTAATGCATTAGTTTGCAAGAGATATGGTACATGATTAATGTTTTGTCTGTGGTATCACCATACTGTATAGCCTTGTTTAAGCCTCATTAAACTCACTTCCAGTGTATCCTATTGATTTTAAGTTTTTACTGCTTAAAGGGCACAACATGAAAAAGCCACAGAGCGTTTAAAGCCATATTGTCTCTTAGTCGGTCTGCAGTCATCCAACTATGGTCAAATAACAAATCAACCAACTGAAACTAAACCGAAACAACTTAAGGAGGAGTTTATCATATCATATTTGAATAGCCAAGATGTTCAAATCTCATTTAAAACCTTTAAAATCATTGGTCTTTATGTCTCAATCTATTGTTATTGCCTCCCTCACATCCAATGTATGTCCTTTTATCAATTTAGCCTGTGTTTTATCGTTCTGTCTAAATCTTATCTCTATTATGTTAAGATTTTTACAAATTTAAAATACTAAACTAACAAAATAATTAAATATGATGCAATTGCAACATAACAATTATAACTATTCAGTGAAAACCTAGTACAGTTCCTCAAAATACTTTTTTTTAAACTTAAACACTATAAGATATACTCAGTTTGGAGTAGAGAATCGGACTCCCATATCGGACTGTTCCTCTTGCACCAGCACAGCCGCAGTGTGTACAATGAGTTATCTAAGATATAACAGGGTCTGTTACTGTGAACATTCTGTTTACAAACTTTAGAGCCAACAGAAGTAATAACAATGCACTGATCACATGCTCTTTCAACATTATATGTTCTCATGAGTATTTTAATCTTCCCAACATGTACATCATAATTATAACACTGCATAATGGAGCTAAAAAGAGCAGCAGCAAACTGATTCCATCCCTCTAAAGAAACACAGCCGCAGTGAGTCTTATGGAGACACTTCATTCATGCAGCTGCTCAGATCAATGCTTTAATGTACACAGAGGTGCAAATATACAAAGAAATATATTGTGGCCGCCGATAGCACCATGAATGAACCGCTATCTGCCATGCCTCAAGGTCCGATTCACAAAAGATATTACACTAAAGATATTACAGCGCAAACACGCCCCAAAAGAGTGCAATTTGCCCTTTTTTTCCGTGTCTGTTTGCAATTATCCATGTGGCAAAGTATAAATGTGATTCAGGTCAATGCGTCGGTTTCGGTCAGTTGTGAGGTGTGAAAGTCAGCCTGAGCCAAAAGACATACTGAGTCGATTCAAGCCGGGCTTGGGCCATATAGACCAGGCTCAGGTCAAACTCTGGCTCATTTTAATTATTATTATGCACATGTACACCTCTGCACCGCAAACACACGTATGGGGGTGCGTGAAATGATACATAATTAAAGAGGTAAATATTAATTTCATTCTTTTAATTTAAGAGGTATTTTTAATACATTTGCAAATTTTTGTTTTGTTTATTAAATACCTGCATTATATTAATATATTTATTTTGGATGCAATGACAACTCATGTAGATGAATTTGAGCGGATACCCCTTATGCGCTTCAGTTACCACCAACACCATGAATATGCAAATCATTTAAGCTTATTTGCATAGAAAGGGTCAGATTTTCGATAAATGTATCCCTTTTACCTCATTTTATTTCCATGCAAATAGCACTTGAGCACAGAGACGCTATTTGCTTGGCAGTGCAGTTATGCGTGCATTTCACCCTTTGAGGTTGTTTTGATAATTGCACGATTTTGTCTCATTTGCACAGGTTTAGCGGCCGCAAAAGCCACGCAATTCTTTTGTGAATTCTCCCCTGAATGTATAAAATATGAAGGGGGATTTTCCTGACACTGCAGTACTCGTCTGCTTCTAGTCATCTAAATATTCTCCTTCTACAATATATTCAACTTCTACAATTTTAATAAAGAAAATCAATGACAGAAATTGCTTTTACCTGTTATTTATCAAGTATCCCGGAGATTTTGCACATACAGTGCAAACTAGGTGCTTTAATGAGGATGAACAGTTCCTGCATCTGTAGAGGTCAATCTAATTTCACTCCCAAACGATCTCCTATTGTGAGTCAATTATTGCATGTCCTGAAGAACCACGATCCCCGTGAAATAGAAAGTTCAATTTCCATCTAGTCTTGAAATGAGATTATATGACTTCTTTGGGGGGTAAAAAAAGACCCATGGTCTATGTAAAGTATCAAAAACAGGCCAAAAATCACATAAATTAAGCCAATTTGCCCTTCAGTAGCATTGTAAAAGTGTCTAAAAACCGTTGAGGCAAGATTGGATTCCCTGAGACAAGAGGAAATAGCCTGAAAAACTGCAGTCAGAAGTGATTTCTCCATCACAGGATAGTGACTAGTGACAGTGTCGAGCCTATTTTATAGAAGACCACATTAGATCTAACACCCAGTGAGGTCATATCTCATATCAGCGCTCGGTATGTCGATGCATGTCCTGCTTTTAGGGAACACAATGGTTACATTGTACCAAAGAGTAATATAAAACAATTTCCATTTCTGAGCCAGGAAACCTAATTGCATCGTGGTGCCATAAAAAACGCTCTGTCATGCAATTCAAAAGATAGACACTGTTCTTGCTTTAAAGAATACTAAAATAGACCAAGTAGTAAATCACTTTTATTCCTTTGTTCTTTGTGCAAGTTTCGAAAATTACTGTCTTAAGAAAAATATTTTTTTTCCTCCCTAAATCTGTTGCTATTAGACCGTGAGACAATTCCGCGTGGTGTTAAAGACCTCAGGGTGCTGTAGCTAATTTGTTTTTGTGAGGAGTATCAAGGGCACCACACGGGGAGTCAGCTGTTTAAAAAGGCCTGAAATCCAAATGACAATGGCAAAAAGCCCTAATGGACAGGATACTGACAGGGAGGGAGAGTGGTGAGAAGCCTAGTTGCTGCGATGTCTTGCAGAGAGCTTTTGCCGGGCTGACAGTAAGGAAATGGGAAGGAAATTATAATTTTTCCCTGTTGGCATGATATTGAACTTTCCTTGGGGACCAAAGAAAAAGACCTTCAAGGCCAAAGCAGCGCCGATCTTATTGTCCACAAGAGCAAAGTGAAGCGGTATGAAGTCTTTCCAAACATAAGATTCAAAATACAGGAATCTTTGGAGGTTGAGGTCAATCTGGAGAGTTTTGCACTAAACGTTTATGTTTTGATAAATCAGTGGTTATAGGTTTGAGGGCCATTATTGTTCATAAGTGTGTGAATAAAAGAGTTTAGGGCTGAGAAGGACATTTAGCCACATTAGCGGCTCTGTAAGACTTTAAACGGCTGTGCTTTCAGCTAAATGCTAACATCAGCATGCTAACAGGCAAACGATGACATTGCTAAATGTATAATGTATAATGTTTACCATGTTCACCAGCTTAGTTTATTGTATCGGCATGCTAACGTTAATGTATTAGCACTGAACAGTTTTGCAGGTATTTGGACAAAAAACAAAGGAATTGGACAAATTACAATATTTACCAGAAGATAGGGCCAGTTGTCAAAATAAGGGATCCCATAAATTATTACAATTCATCGTGAGGGGAACATATACTGCATGTGTGCCAAATGTCATGCCAATGCATCAAATAGTTGTTGAGATATTTCAGTCTGGACCAAAAGACCAACACATCTGTTGAGCCATGCTGCTCGCGACTCAAGATGTTGCTTGACAGATACGAGTCCCACTAAAGTGTTTTCTCAAGTCCAGACTAAAACACTATAATCCCGCCAGAGGCTACCAAATGACAAAAAAACAAACAAAAACATCCCTTTGTAAAATGCCTGGCTCTTACCTTTTGTTTCATGTAGGAACTAAACAGTGTGGCACCATGAACACATCAGTCTGGGACATGAAAGCCCGGCCTGCCATCCTCTGACAGTCGAGGACACTGATTCTACAACAGGAACAGACAGTCAGACTTCTTTTCACTCATATCTAACCAGCAGCAGTAACGTGCACTGACCCAGAAAAACCCACATCCCATCGTTCATTAAGCAGCTAACGCCAAGGCATTTGGTCATTAGTCCATTGCAGAAGATTTTAAATGACCACTGCCAAAGTCCATTACATTTATGATATTTTTTGCAACAGTGAAAGAAGTATTAAGATCCTTTATTTAAAATGAAGTAAAAAAAAGAAATGGAACCTGTGAGTGTTAAATAATCATATATTATATTTATGATTTATTAATACTGTTGCATTGATGTGTAAGTGGTATTTTACTGTTGTAGTTTAATGTTTTGGTATTTAAATCTATAACAATGCATTACATGTAAAAGGTTGATTATATGTTTTGTAAGTATAAGGTAGCATAAACTATTAAGTTTATGGTTGTCACTCAGTGGTGTAGCATTGTGACATAACCTCATAAGTAAAAATCATTAAACTTTTGGTAGTATTACTGTACTTTGATTGACAGATTATCTGGCGTTAGCGATGTGCTTTCCTACGCTGCTACAAGAGCATAGACTATATAAAGATGGACAAGAGACTTTGGTATGGATGAATTTGTCAAATTTCCCTCATAACTCACTCACTGGGTCATCTGGCGATAGCAATGTGCTTTCCTACACTGTGACAAAAGTCAGTGGATGAAACATGAAGTTGTTTAATTTTACTCATTTAACAGCTGGCTAGTTAGCTAGCTAGCTTGCTAATTCCCCTTTCATGCTACACTGGTTACAGAAATTGAGCTCACATGGGATATGTTTGCCTCTGCCAGAAATCTCCTTTGGTTAAGGCAACAAACCTTCTTGGTTAGGTGTAGGACAAGATAAGTTTGCGTTAAAATATAGCCTTCCCCTATGAGCAAAATGAGCTGAACAGTCGAGGAGTACTAGCCAATCACAGCACAGCAAGGATATTTTTCTATTTCAAGATCCAGATATTTAAAACTGATCACGTAACATTTTGGGAATTAGAGGCTCTGTTTATTGAACTCATCCTACTTATTCAGAATTGATTAACTCCTTCTCAAATGGAGGCAAGATATAATAACTGCAAACATCCTTGCTGTATTACATATTCAGCAGAAAACATTCATTCAATTCTTTTTTTTTCAAGCCTCCTGCAATTGTACCTTTTGGTTTCATTGATACAGAGCAAGCGATGGTCCAAACCGTAAATTTTTGCCATTCCCTTGACCTTCAAGTTCACGGCCGTCCATTTGTTCGGAGCAATCTCTCATATTTACTCACAAACAACAGCTGAATCATTCATTCTCTGCCCCTGCCTTGCAACACAAACAGTGAAGCCTCCAGCCTTAAAATGTTCGCATTTGAGATGAATAGCAGTGCACTTAAATCGGTGCACTGAGGGAGAAATCAAAGCGTACTCGACCTGACAGACACTTATTATCTACAGTACTGTGTTTAATTTCACATCTGTTATGATAGAATTCTCCAAGGTAAGCAATTAACGTCAAAATCATGATTTGCTTCCCACTCCTTCACATTTGCTTCAAACAATGACTTTAAATCAGCCTCAAACAAAAACTTGCTCTAAATAAATAGTTCTGTTCTTTTGTGAATGTTTTAAGTAGCTCTCAACGTATTTTATTGTGTAGATATGGAAACGTACAGCAGATGGTACAGCAGAAAAACAATCCCCTGATGTACTCTGGAACAACCGTTTCTTGCTGTTGAGACCATTACGTGGTTCACATCTGATCTGATCGAGGATCAAATAGATGGAGGATCATTAAAAAAGGGCCCTGTGGTCTCATTTAGAGATAATTTGCAAACATGTCCTCGCGTAGCCTTAGCCTGAGAAGAGCTACCGATGGTCAGTGGAGGTGTTTCTATGCTTCGTGAACATTCATTAAAGAAAGATGGGCAGTCATGCAAGACCTTGGTTGAACCACCTCCAGAAACAGCCAAGTCTGGGAGTGTGGTTTAACACACTGTGCTGACACAATGTTCAATCTTGGCTCAAGCTATGCAACCTCTCTTATTTTCCTAAGTGACAGTGTCTTATTTAGTGCCGCAGCTCTTATATAGCCTCGTTTGTGAGAGCTGAGTCTTTTTCTCTCCTCTAAATTATTATCAAAACTGTAGTGAAGACCATCTGAGGCAACGTCCAGTCTGGGGCTGTTATTTATCAAACTTTAGTTGTCTCTTGACAGCATTCTTAGCACTAAAAAAGCTCTTTGTTAATAGTAAAGAATGAGACATTTATCTTAACTTAGATTGAAGTGTAGTTCTCATGTGATCACATTATTATTCACATGTATATAGAAGCAGAAATAGGCTGTCAGGCAAGAATCTACACACAATTTACCTATTGTTTAAAACGATCCCTACACAGTGATGCTGTATATTATTCTGCAAATACCTGTAGGATTCAATTTATAAAATAAAAAAAACTGTGTGACATCTTACTTCAGTAGCAACTCATATAAAACTGGCTAAAATAGAAATAGATGAAACTAAAGTAAGAAGAAAAGCAAAAACTAATATTTTTTCTCAGTCATACTACACAAAGAGTGACCCAAATGATATGCCTTGTCATGGAGACATATTTAAACGTACTTTGAAGAAGACAGAGACTGGAAACTGGGAAATGTACAAAGAGCATGTGATTTTGTGCCATCTAAGAGCATCATTTCACTGCCATCCACACCACAAAAACAGGAAAACCCACCAGGTTGCCTGAAAAATGAATTAAAATCCTCTGTTTTTCTGCCATCTTCCACCAACACTTTCCATAAAACAGCTTTTGGATGATGAACATCACATCAAAACCCAGCTTGTAGTTTTAGATGCCATTGTTTCCAATAACATTTTGGTGAGCGTCAACATTGTTTTGAGAGATTTCTTGGGATTTTAGTTGTACTTCTTCCTTTGCAAAAAAAAAAAAAGCACGGCCCGCTATGTCAACAAAGCAAGGAGAAGCTCAAATTATAACACACACAGATGGAGAGTGACTTCACTCCCTGTCAGGTAGACGTTACTCAATATGTTTACAGAGCAAAACGTTGTTTGCTGCTATGTTAATGCTTTGAATGTTGAATTTAGCACTTCAAGGTATAAATATTCAGTTCTTACGTCACTGTTCTGTCGCTGTAGACTGTTTTGACAATGCATAAATGAAATGGAGGTCAGGTGTGGAAGTGGTACTCACAGATACAAAACATTAAAGTAAGTTTCAAATGGTGGTGAAAACAACTCCAGAGAGATCGCAGAAAGAAAAAAATCAACATTAAATAAACAGAACCAAAAAACATTTAGCTTTTATCTGTAGTGCATCATTTCCTGTTTGTATAAAGTACATACAATTCTTTTGCATGCTAACTGTAAAAACAGTATACTATAAAGATTAGTATATATAATACATTGCAAACAATAATACAGTATACAATATGTAGTAATTAATTCATTAGTTGATTAATTAGTTAATTGGGAGCTACTTTGATAATTAATTATTCATTTGAGTCATTTTTGAAGCATGAGAAGTTCCAGCTTCTCAATTTTGAAAATGAACGGCCTTCTCTTGTCTTATAGCAAACTGAATATCTTTTGAGTTTTGGAGAAACAAAACAAGACATTGTCTGACATCACTAGGCTCTAGAAAATTATCTTGGATATTTTTCACTGTTGTCTGGTGTTCTATAAAACCAAACACCTAATCAGTTATTAGATGATTGTTAGTTGCAACCTAATGGAGTTCGGACACAGCTATGTAACACAGTCTGTACAAGGATATTATTGTTAGAGATGTCAGGGAAACTCACAGGAAATTTGCACGGGGAGTCAGCCGTGCAGTCGCCCTGACAGCTTGGTATGCACCAGTGTCACTGGCTCCCACTAACCACTGTGAGGGTCAAAGGTCGCCCAGTCACTTTCACAGATGCTGTTTTCCTTTTTGGTCAGCAATAGATAGCTACTGACCCCGCTGAGAGTCCAGGAAATCGGGGTGAATGTGTTACACATTCTGCAGCTGCTCTCAAGCAAAGTGATCTTGCACGTAGAACATTGTTAAACTCTCCTTTTTCATTTTTTAACCAAGCAGGCGTGAAATTGATTGAAATGATCTCTAGCACCTATGAAATAGATTAAAATTCTCATTATGATCAATAGGTGGCACTCCTGGTCCTTGACCGTTTTTAAAGGTCATATGTTCACAGGAATGAATTATTGCTGCAATAATTAACTCATTTCCTTGTTTTTTTTTTATTTGCATGTTTCAGTGCAAATTATATGTTTGTAAATGTTGCAATCTGGTGTATTCTAAATTATTACATTTAACTTTGCTCAGCTTTTGATGGATGCTATTCAGAATGATTCTGCTGAGTGAAAGAACCTTTACTGCCACACAACAACTCACAACCCATCTCTGTCCTTCATTCTAATTCGTGGCTTCTAAAACTCTTATTCAGGCATTTATCACCTCAGCATTTGATTAATGCAACAGCACCCTCTACAGCACTCTCTCTCTCTCTCTCTCTCTCTCTCCCTCTCCCTCTCTCTCTCTCTCTCTCTCTGTCTCTCTCTCTCTCTCTCCCTCTCCCTCTCCCTCTCTCTCTCTCTCTCTCTCTCTCCCTCTCCTCCCCCCCCCCCCCCCTCCAAAAAAATGCCTGTTGGCTTTGCATGCAGGAAGGGATGCAGATCAATCCACTTCCTCTACATAAAGAGCTGTTCATCATGCGGCTCCTTCCCATCTCTGTGGCCTTTTTAACTATCTTACACTCTCCCTCTAGAGCTGATGCCAAATGACCTGAAACTCACTGCAAGGACAGGAAACATCCAAGTCCCTCATTATCCACTTTCATTGAAACTATTAACAGTCACCTTTTTGGTGAAGCACGGATCATTTCGCTCTCACAGGCCACGGTGATTTGTCTCGACACATTTTGTGGATGTCAAATTATGTATTGACTCAAAGCAATGTGATGGAACTGATACTGTAACTTTATATTTAATTGCTGTAAATAATTCCACACTATAGCTGTAGGCCTGTTAAGTTGCAATTTTCCATCAGATAGATGGATAGATGGATACATAGATAGATGGATAGATGAAGGAAAGAGCTGAGGCAGATGGGAATGTCATAGTTTTGCAGGTATTTTGTCTTAAAACAAAGTATTGGATAAAGAAAATGTTGGCACTAGTAAAAGTTAAGGGATCAACAAGGATATTACAATTCATCCTGAGGGGAGTATGAATGTGTGGAGGAAATTTCACTGTGACCCTCATAGTGACACAAGTGTGTGTGTTTTTTTTTATAAATTCAAACATTAGCCATCAGTATCACATAATAATAATATGAGCGTTAAGAGGCTTGTTGGACATCAGAGCGGTCAAAGGCAGTTTACCTTCAAACTCTTCCAGCCGTAGCCGCACATAAAGGACAGTCAGGCCTCTCGGAGCCAGCTAGCCCATTAGCCTCGGCTAATGCGTTCAGGACTCCCCGCCATGCACTGCCCATCACTCCAGACTGGGTCTGGTTTCACACAGAAGCTGCCTCATCTCTTTGTGCTCGTGGCAACTCTCGTTTCAAAACAACCACGCCTGAGAAACTGTTGCTGAGAAAACCCGTGTTTTCACTCTCATACTAATAGGTTTGTGTATTTAGGAGCTTTGTTTCTAAGGTCAAATGAAGGTCTAGGAGAGGATATAGGTATCTGGCAAAAATAATAAACGTTTCTGAGGTTTCAGAGACAGATACATTGTGACTGGTTACAAGTGTAGGGGTTACTCTGAAATGAACAGATTACAAAATGCAAAACTTGTATATTGTGTGTGTGCGGCAAGACATATCATATTACTGTTTCTCCTCAAAATGTAAAGTGGATATTGGCTCAATCAGAGGGTGAAATTGTTTTTGACCATGCCTGTGATCTAGGGTTTCACAGCTCTGCCTTGCTAAATGGACCGGGTGCATTAGAGGCCGGAGGAGCACGCTGCAGAGTGCTCTTAAAAGGCGAGGGGAGAAAAACAACTCGAGAAAGCCTCCCTGTGTTTTTCAGCCCCGCTGCCCTGCTGCAGAGGGACAGTCACATAAACCAACCATGTATGTAAGCTCCCGGTATCGGGTTGCAGCCATCAAATCAAAACAATCATCCTGATGGAGGGAGGGCAGAATGTACGTGGAGGGGATGGTGAATGACATGAGGGCCCTCATGTGATGGAGGGGGAACGTTTTACATTTTCTACTCTGCTTTGTTACAACTGGACAGAGTTTGCAAAAAAATTAGTGTCGGTATTTTTGGGGATTGGTAACTGACTTCACTATTTTCTGAATCACTGTCATTAGATAAATATCTCTAATCTGGTTACACAATGTGGAAGAAACAAGGCAAGAAACAAGGAATTATATACATTTGATATTGTTCTGCCTTTTTAAGAAAAACATGGAAATTACTGGGTACATTTTCAATATATAAGTTGTGGAACTCTTTCTGTCATTTGGATAAAACGGCATAATCCTCCTATTTTAAGGCAGGTTTTTCTATATTTTTCTCATTGTCAACTATGACGCTCCACTACGGTCGCAGTAAACACGTGCTTAATGTTGAGAATTCAAGTAAAACACAATAAACAAAATATAATCACTGAAAACACGTAACAAAAATCAAAATAACTCAACAATTATGGCACAAAGACTCCTGGTTGAAAGTCCTGTGTTTGTTTGACCCATCCACCTCCCCTCGCTCCAACCCGTACACAACGTGGATGACACAGCTTTCCTTGTGTGTTTGTATCAGACGACGAGGGGCATAACAAAGTTTTGGTATTTGACGCCCTGGAAATGAGATTTATTAATATGGCATCTATAGCTCCCACAGGATTGGGCGGGGAATTGGTTGGATAACCAGATTGCTTCTCGTTTACTTTTTAGTTTGTTCAGTATGTTATGTGCAGATGGCAGAGTGCATGTCAATTCCACAAAGAGTTGTAATCTTAAACTCTAATAAAATAAATGTTTGTCAAAAACTGACTGAAACAATGATATGTCCTGCAGACAATTAGTTACTTTATATTTCAGTTTGTGTCAATCTCTCGCTCAGAAACCCCACGTTTTCCTCTCACTTCCACCACAAGACGGGTGACTCATCACGCTGGAGCAAATATGCCAATAGTGTGCGCTACCAGCAGGGTGTGTAAATTCCACACCTGTCCCATCATCTCTCCCTCAATCCCTCCCTCCGTCTCCCCTCCCCTTTTCGTGCCTTCTCTCTTTTCACATATGCTCTCCCCCTCGCTCACCCACACCTCGCACTGAACAGCTTGAGGAGCAGAAAGCAGCGCTGTCTTGCTAAGAACATGCAACAGAAAACAGAGAAACCAGCAGAAAGTGATCGGGACACCGAGGGCCTCTCTCCTCTCTTCACAAACAGGTCAGTTGTGATTCACACTTTATTACAGCCACTTTTATGACTAGATGCATGAAGGCTGGTATCTAAGCTCTTTGGTCGACAGAAGACGAATCGAAGATGAAATCAAGAGCTTGTGTTGGAATTATACTGTGATGCATTTAAGTGCATCTTATCTTATTTGGGAATATTTTTGCTGAATGTGGCGCCGCCAAACTGCTCGTATTGACTGATTTAGACTGTGCCCCTATTTTTCTCTGTCCTCCTATTACACCCCCCTTTTCTCATCACAACTTCTAGAAGAGGCTGTTAACCTGAGCAGAAGAGCAATGGAGAAGGCGAATGAAGTCGTGTATGAAGGTGCTGGCGGAGGCTTGTTATCCCGCTTATTTCACACAAAAAGATGGATCTTCTCCACTGGGAAGAACGAGGTGGCGGGATGACAAAGGCTGCAGCTGCCTTTTCTTCTCCTGAAGCAGGGTGAAAAATGACATAACGGCATTCGAGCTCAGGTAACTTCACTTTGACACTGATACCCTTGAAACTAATCCAACTCTTGGGTTGTGTTTACAAGATTTGTGCCGCTGCGAGATTGTGAAATCCAAGTCAGTTTGTGGACACAGACAATGATGGTGACTTATTTGGGTAACAAGAATAAAGAAGTGATGAGTAAATTACATGTTGATCTAATTAACACTGTGAATACCTGTTATCTTCACATGTAGACCTGTTCTTGTTAATTAAGATTTAACTAGTGCCACTCGGAGGAGAGAAGAGTCTAAATATGATCATGTGACGCTTGCAGTCAAATTTGGAGGAGTAAGTTGTCGAAAATAAAGATACAATTGATGCCTGCTTTTACATTAAGTTTACACGTAAGGCTCCAGATGGAGGCGGCGTGAACGTGAGAGAGAGTTGTTTTCCACCGAGCGGTGATGTCATGTCACCGCTGTTTGGTCGGACTAACAGTTTATTCTGAAAACTGAGCCTGCGTCCTGAGGCTCAGACAAACTATCCGAGTACAAACGATGGAGGTAGACTCTTCACAGCCGGGAAGGGAAGGAATATACCCACCGCGTGAAAAGAGAAAGCCGATAGCTGCATCTAAAGTTTATGAAACACCTCGCAGTCATTTACATGAAGTGTACTAAACCTGTTTTTTTTTTTTCTCCTTCTTTTGTAATTATAGGTGGTGAAAGGAGCTAAATACAAATACTGTGCTTAAGTATAACATAGAGATACTTTACATGACTATTTACTCAATTACATTTATATAAAAGCTATAGTTACAAATTACTGAGCAAACTTAGATTTTAGAAACATTTCAACATTTGCAACATTACAAATGCAGCTTGCATGTCTCACAAGTTACAATAATTATATTGTATATAACTATATTAAACTGAGTGGAGCCATTCTGTTATAGTACTTGAAATTACTTAAATAATTCCTCCACAACTGGATTTGAAGAGTGATGTGAGGCAATTAACTTTTTACGAGGCTTATTAGCGTGCAAGTTACTGTAAGAGCTATACAGATTGCATTAATAAAACTGTGGTCTAACCCCATCATCTTATGTCTCCACACCTTTTACTTTCATAATAGTGGCCATTGTAATATATTAGACTAATACAGTTTGATTTTAATAGCAAATAACCTCAGTTTTCTATTATATTTAATGACGTCTTTGCCTGCAGTGGACATGGATTTGTCATTCGGATAAATTACAGCATGAAAGCAGCTAGTGGATTACGCAACAGACATTATTACTTTTAGAGGTCTGTGCATGATTGCAGCATAAATTAAACCCAAGTTCTCCATTTCAAATCTATGTAATTTCATGAGTTGTCTGAAGATTGTTTTTTTTCTTGCAGAATGAGACACAGAAAGCTCAGATTTCCTGCTGCGAATATATTACTACGGGATGACTTTTCTGAAGATGCAGAACTTAGCTCATTAGTGAGCATTGAACCAAACAGGGATTGTTCACAGTGGCTAAGTTCAGTGTCTGACATGAAAGAATGAGCATGTCGTCCCCAAACAGAAAGGCGAGGGAAGAAGGATGCACTTGATGAAAAAGCTGGGCCACACCTGTACTGTAAAAGAGGAATGCTTTAAAAGTCGTGCATGTCCAGACACACGGTACAGAACAGTATGGGGCGAAGAGGAAGAAAAAAGAAGGTCATTTTTAACATTATATTTCTGGTTAAGATTTTTTCGTAAAGCTGCAGATTTTTCAAGATAAAGATGATTTCAGTCAATAAAAGTATCATCAATGTCTCAACTATGAGCTTATGTTGCCTCACAGAGTTTAAAATAGAACCACTGCTGGTTAAACTTTGTGCTTTGAATCATTTTGGGATTGTGATGTGTGTTTTTCTGAGTTGTGCACTCCTGTGCCTACTGAACTGGATACAGTGTGTCTTTGCAGAACTGGCTCAGTTCAGCAGGAACAAGAGTGACATCTAACGTGACCCGATCAGAGCTAACACGGCTGTCATCATCGTGCCCATTCAATTAATCAGAAGGAGCAGAACGCAGATGACCACAAACATGTTTATCACAGCATTCAAGCAGCAGGAGTGATGAATTTGCGTTGCTGACACATAAAAATGTGCGTGTGTGTGTGTGTGTGTGTGTGTGTGTGTGTGTGTGTGCGTGTGTGTGCATGTGTGTGCATGTGTGCGTCCTAATTTGTCTTCCTGTGTGGGTGAATCTGGCTGCCTCTGCAGGTAGTCGTTATCAACAGCAGCTGATTTGTGCTGAGTAACACTTCACGTTGCCTCTCCTCATTGCTCACCCTATAATAAGCTGTCAGTGTGTCTGCGAGCTTCTTCACTAAATTGGGATACAGCAGCTCAACACCTCTGCAGTCTGAATGGACAGGCGCTGCATTAGCATGAGCAAAACTGATGCTATTGATTTTGAATATCTTCCATGGGTGAACAATTATTTAATGGGCCATCTTCCTGTGGACTTGTTGATTTAATAATATGCACACATGCCAAATTTAATATAGCCAATACAAAAAATAAATAAAAATACTTTTTCTTACTCTACAATAACATATCTGTGGCATTAAGTCCAAAATACAGACCGGACTTTTTATTTCATCATTATGTGTGTTCATTATTCCTGCTTCACGCTTGTATTATCTTTTCTCACCTGAAGGTGTAGAGTGCCTCTTAAATGTGCTCAGGTTCTTGAACATGTCAAAGACTGAGCCCTCGTAAGGGTTAAAACACTTCACTCAATGTGACGTAATCCTGTAGTCAAACATCAGCAGCCATCTTTTATTCAGTTTCGTGGTACTTACAATAGCTGTCTTAGTTTTGGTATCCACCTTACACTTACATATTGACCAATCTTGTACTGATTTCGTTTAAAAAATTACATTTTTCATGTATTTTTTAATTGCTTCCATCCCTTAAATTTGCATTTAAATGGTGTATGCTGTATTTCCTCTTTAACGATTATGTAAAGGGATTTAAATTATATTTTTCTATGAAATGTGCTATAGAAAAGACTTGCCTTGCCTTTGTTTGTGTGGGTGTTTTTTAAGGACAATAAGAACATTGTGGTCACCAGCAAGAAGAGGGGAAAAAATGTGTCCCACATGTGCAGGTGAGATAAAAACATTGCACGCCTCAAGATTTACTGCAGGTTTGCATTATATGAGTTGCTTTTATTGAATCCTGCACACACTAAATATTATAGTATCCTTTGAGAATAAAAGGCCAAATTATAGTGAAAGCACATAAACAAGTAAGGTCACAGGTTCAATACTCACTGCCACAAGTCTCAGTCTCCGTGGATTATTATAATGCCCACAATAGTCCAACAGCATTATTTACATTATTTACAAATACGCTATTGATTTGTTATGACCAGAAGCAGCTCAACACGCCTCATATTGTTAACATAACCTTGGAATACTCTCACGTAACCTCCCACTCCCCTTATAAATAAATAAATACATGTTTTTTAAGTCGAAACACCCAATTATTTTTTAGCTGCTACTTTCACAAGATGAAAGGTTTGAGGCCAGAATTCTAATTAAAATTGTCAAAAGGATTTGGAGCCTCTGGACCAGTTTTAAGAGTGCAGACCGGGACACGGGATCATGCCATTAAAACCTGGCACTAAATCACCAAAACCAAACGCTTTGTCTATTGTTAATGATGCGGACCATCTTCTCCCTCTCTGAATATGCCTTCTGGAGTGTGAACAACACTATGAAACACCACAGGTAAAGAAAAAGAAAAATAAGTGGACCTTTGCAGCCAATATAATGAACAAACAGCACTAAAATATTTTCATGTCACGACATTTAAATTAATTGCCTCAAATTTTGCACATATAAAGCTGATGATTTGAGTATGACTGGGATTTTATTGTGTAATGGTGATTGTTTTGTTTATTTATTTTGTGAGACAAACACAAATTTAGGTAGATTAAAACTGTATTATATTCTATCCTGTTCTAGTCTATTCTGTTTATACATATATTCTATTCTGTTGTGCTAAGAAAAATAGTGTTTCTTATTTTAAGAGTGCATTTATGACATTATTAGATTAATAATACTGATCCATCAATTTGTAAGCAGCCTTTTACTGTTGTAATTGGTCCAGGTGGAGCTAGTTTATACTACTTTATACACTTTTAAGTATCCAGTCCAGTGGTTGCCGAACTAAGGGTCGGGCCCCTCCAAAGAAGTCAAAAGATAAATCTGAGGGGTTGTACTATGATAAACAGGACAGCAAAATAAAAAATATATTTAAAGAATCATTTATTTTCATTGCCTTTTTGTGAATTGTGTGTTGTGTTTTGGATGTTTCCCTCTTTGAGTCTTGAAAACGTATTTAAATGAACCCATCTGAGAAGTTTATAAGGGTAATGTTTGTTTTATTAACTGGTAGTATTATCTGAAATGGACCCAAACTGGAAAGAAATGTTGGAAACAAGTTGTTTACGCTTTAACAGCGCACCATACTTTATAAGCTTACCATATATATTTATATTAAATCTTAATCTGTAAAGTAAATACTTATATCTGTCAATTTAACATAAAATCCCATTTATTTGTCACATACACAATAATACAATGTAGTGTGAAATGATTTTGTGCCTACAGCTCCAGAAAGCAACTAACAAATAGAAAAATATAACAGAATACAATACTATAGAATGAAAGAGAATAAGTAAAATATTTTTTTAAAGAACCAGTAAAACAATATAACAGTACGTTTCAAAGACAAACACAGTGTGATAAAATATAGTGTAATAAAAAGTACAATAGTGAGGTACAAGTAGCAAAAAAATATAAATACCCAAGTACAAGTGCTTGGGTAAATGTACTTACTGCCTTTAGCTGGTAAAATAAGTGGTGGTTGTAATACCTCCAACCCTCCACCAGGGGGTGCTCAACGCCCACAGCTCTCCCGTCATAACAAATCAGGTCAATTGAATTTCTCCGTCGTGTCGCTCTCTATTAACTTCTTCTCCTTGGTAATGTGAAAGTATCACCTTATCCCCCTCTGACACAAAGTTACGTAGTGGTGTTTTTTTTTTTTTTTTTGTATTTCCTCTCAGCAGTTTTATCTCCTGTTGGCTGAACTGTGACTTCTCTCAGGTCAGTGAAGGGAAAGACTTTTATTTCCACCTCGTCGACGGGTGTGTTTGTGTGTGTCGGTGTGTGGAGAAATCTAGGAAGTAATGTGCGCCTCACTTTCCTACCAAGACGACGCGGAGACGATAATTATCTCGATTCCTCAAAGAAACTGTGGTTTGTGAGATTGTTAACAGATGGGAATCTACTTTTTAGTCGTTTAAAACAGGTAATAAGCAGCTTCTTGGCGCACCTTTTTTTCTGGGAAGCTCAGGTGAATAAACATTTTTCTTTCCTTTAGTTGTGTGGTAGGAGTTCCCTAACGCCAGAGATCTTCCTCTTCTCGTCGCTTTCTGGAGTATTTCGGCTTTTAAAGATGAAATGAGTGTTTGTTTTTCAAAAGGTGAGACTTATTGTTGACATTTTTGGTTTTGTTTGACACTTTTATGGACGGATGCATGAGTGGGAATTTTGATGGGAATAAGGGAAATGTTGGCTATCGTTTATACAGTAGGTAGCCCTATATACATGTTGATACAGTGAGGGGAAATTAGTACATTTAATAGACATGCGGTTCTATATGCCTGTTACAGACGTTTTTGTACCATAAATAAATACATTTGACTGCATATGTTTGAAATGCAAATGTTAATCAACCTTAGATTTACCTGAATAAAAGGCAGGCAATTCCTGCCTTTTATTCCCCTTCATGTTAAACTGCCGTGTGGTCACATAATGTGTGTGTTTCCACAGTGGCTGCTGGCAGAGAGTACGGGCAGTGAGTTATGCTGAAGCCTATCTGTGGATCAGGATGAGCACTACAGAAGGAGCCGGGCTCCCTGAACATGATGGTGAAGCCCGTGTTGTGCAGATCTACCCCAGGCTTCCCCAGGACATGGCCACGTACTGTCCCCTGCAGGTCAGCGCTGGGGACACGGCGAGGGCGGTCATCCACAATGCCGTGGTCACTCTGGGCCTGGACGCCAGCCAGACGTACAGCCTGCTGGAGGTCAGGAGACCCGGGAGAGAGGAATGGTTGCTGGAGGCCGGGGACTGCCCGTTGGAGAGAGTCCTGCTGTGGCCGCGAGAGGCACAGAGGTGGCACCCTCACAGCCATGGGTACTACTTCATCCTGCAGGACCAGCAAGTCAACAACGGAGGCAACCAAGTAGAAAACAGCAGTGAGGACTATCATGACCTGTGTAACCTCCAAACTGTGACTGAGGAGAGTATTCTGGAGGCTTTACGTCAGCGCTTCTACAGGCTCAAAATCTACACCTACGCCAGCAACATCCTCATCGCCATCAATCCCAACAAGTTCCTTCCTCTCTACTACAATCCCAAGTATGTCAAGATGTACGAGAACCAGCCACTGAGCAAACTAAGCCCTCATATATTTGCCATAGCAGACGTGGCCTTCCGGGCCATGCTGAGCCGGCAGGTCAACCAGTGCATTGTGTTGTCTGGTGAGAGTGGCTCAGGGAAGACTGAGAGCAGCAGTTATCTCATCCACTGCCTGACTGCCCTCAGCCAGAAGACGTACTCCAGCGGACTGGAGCGGACCATCCTCGGGGCCGGCGCGGTGCTAGAGGTAGGTCTCTGGGATGTGAATCTGGCCACCTGTTAAAAAGAAACTAACACCCATCTGTTGCAGCAGTCCACACTGTTAACTTTGTAGAGGTATTAAGAAGAGAGCATGACACCTGTTTGGCGTCTCATTATCTGTATCAGATAACAAACGTCCTTCGGAAGGCGAAGTCTAAGGGCGAAACAATCAGTCAATCACCAGAACATTTATATTAATTAATAATATTATTAATCGGGTCATTTGTCACGCAGAACTGACAAGACATTATCTGGTTCCAGATTCTCAACTGTTAGGATTGACTTCTTAAAGGGACAGTTCAGCCCAAAATCAAGACAATCTTACCTGTAGTGCTATTTGTCAACTTAGATTGTTTTAATGTGAGTTTCTAGAGAAGTTACACAGCCAAAGAATCTTAATGGCCGTAGACAGCAGCCTCAAAATTCCCCCGTTTAGGGGGAGAGGGCCCGAGACAGGGCAAATGTGAATTTCAGGTATGTCTAAGACGCTGAGCACAGAAAGAGGCATGTGTGCACCGTCGACACGGGGACTAAAAACAGACTCATTGTGAGTTGTACTACTTTAATGACATGAGTCGGTGCTGCCTACAAACTTATTATGGTCTGTGGGCGCTGCGGATTGAGCCCAGGCAACTCGCACCAAAACAATTTAGATAGATAAATAGAACTACAGGTAAGAGAAAGAATAAGTATAAGTTTTTGATTTGGGGGTGAACTGTCTCTGTGTCTGTGTTTCTTTCATAACTCTTGGTGGGACAAAACAGGCAATTTAGGGCTGTTTTATCGGCATTTTTCACTATTTTATGACACAGACTAAACAATGAATAAGAAAAATAAAAAAACATATTCATCAAAAACGTATACTATGAATTCTGAGCACCTTAGAGCGTATTGGTCTGGTCCTCCTTGACATCATTTGAGACATTACCAGAGTAACCTCGCGCCCCCCAACCCCCAATCCCCCCCCACCCACCCACCCCAATATTTTACCACACCAGTCATCAACTTGCATGCACAAGTGGTTCAAGAAACCCCAAATGTTGCTTCACGAGACTCTGCCACTCTGGCTTCATAGAATCCTACGGATATGATTTTGCTGATCACCAGATTAATGTGGTCAGGGTTCAGCTAGCTGAAACTACTTTTGCATGATACAAATAACCACACTTTTAAATCCTTCTCTTTAGACTTATGCCATAAAGAAACCACATCCCTCATATGAGAAATATGCCATATCATACCATGTGTTTTTCACTTTCTGCAAATATGAGAGTGAATTAGTTTAATCAATAATAACCACAAAGAGGCTGTCTGATCTATGATTAGGAAGAACTGTCATAAACATTTAAAAAGACATTTCTTCAAATCAAAAAACCCCGAAAGAGCAAAACTCGGAATTCACACTTTAAAAAAAACAACAACTTCAGTTTCACTCTCACTCATTTAGGTTAAAAGGTCTGTTTGTCGGCAGCCACATGAGCCTTGTAACAGTAACTGTTTGTCAATGAGTAACAGGACGGCACATTTCCCACATTTCCCTGTGATGTGTGTTTTTTGTTTCAGTTGTTTTATTGAATTACACAATGTGCTTCAAGAATAACTGACATGAAAATAGGCCAAATACTTTTCTTTTAGGGAAGTACTCGTTTCCTTGATACTTACCACACTTTTTGAGACTCACAAGAACTGAGAACAAACCTCCAAGTGGGAGGCAACTTTTTTTTTTTATTCATGCTGTTTTCGAAAGTGCTGCTTGTGTCTCTTTTACTTTGTACCAGTTAAATGTTACCACCCATCCATCAATTGGGCAACTAACCTTTTCACCGAGGATCCTGACACACACACACACACACACACACACACAGACACACACACACACCCACTCACACACACACACACACAATCTAATGGGGTCAGCCTTTGGTTAGAGAGCGATTTAATATGTATTCTCTTTCTTTAAACGAGTCCAACGAGTTTCTGAAGCAACAGCTTATGTATTTTTCCTGGTAACTGATCTGGCAGTGTGTTCTTTTGTGCTCTTCTCCCGATAGGCGTTCAAAGAGAAAGAGATTTAGCTAGAGGAGAGAACGTGAAGAACATGCACAAGTGTTGACACCAGAACTGAATATCAATATAGGCCAAGGCAGACCTGTTGGCAAGATGCCTAGTGTAGTTATGAGGATCAATTTGGGTGTTCATCTTTTGGTTTTCTTTTTATGGTTCTGTAGTTTGGCTGCTTTGCAAAACGCCCTCTGTCATCTTAGGATTTCCTTTAAATGCATGAGTCACACCCTAACATGCTTGTTCCTTTTTTATTTGAACTCACAAAACCGTGACTTATTTTTCTTTCCCCCTAACTTTGAACTCAATGTTATCTCACTGGACTTCAGAATGCAGCAGATACTGCACGCCATTGTGAAAACTCCAGCCTGTAAAAGTATTAAAATATGTTAAAAATCTGCAGTCAGGTGATTGCACTTGCCTTCATTAAGTATGGGGGGGGTGGATGTTTGTGTTGGTCGTTGGTGTTTAGTAAGTTGAGCGCTGAGCTTCTCAGGGGGAATTTGCGGGGCGTTGTCTTTGAGGGATCACCAGACAGAGAAGAGAAGCAGGAACTTGTCAGAACAGGCTCAGCCTGTGCTGTGTGCAAACCTACGCTGCAAAGTATAAATCTCTCTCCCTCTCTTTCTCTCTCTCTCTTTGCTTCAACCTCATTCTCACAAGTACCCCCTTCTGCTCTTTCTTCCCCCTTTTTGTTCAGCTGTGTTTTAATTCAGGGATCGCGGATTCTCTGAGGTCTACATTTCAAGGTGTAATCTGGTTGAAATCATTTTTTATCCCAAATGTTTTCTTCTTTTTTCTTAATTTTAAGACACAACTGATGTGTATCATTTTCAGCATTTAGCATCCCGCAGTTTCACCGGTTGCATCAGTTGTTCAATACAATGTTCAGGTGGTACTTTGCAACTCTCAAAGTCAGGAAATGTCACATAATCACGAGGTGGTCATTGATCAGTGGGAAGATTATTATATGGACTAGACCAGTGGTTCCCAGCCTGGAGATTGTGACCCATTCAAGGGAATGGGTCACAATCCCCAGGCTTGCGAGACAAAAAGCAAGTTTATTTTATCAGACCGTCCTCTAATTGTTACTTTTTATCTTGTGATTTATAGGATTTTTTTTTTTTTACTTTAAGGCCTCTAAAAATGATTGACTCTTTGGGTCACCCGCTTAAAACCTATGCGGCTAGTGACGATTGGTCAACTAGACAAAGACTCGTAAACTCCATTATCATTTGGTTAAAAAACGTTGTGATATTTGATTTTTTCCATATCACCCAGCCTTAATATAAGCGATAGAAAAGCACCAAATCCTGACATTTGAGAAGCTGGAACCAGAGATTGTTTGGCCGTTTTGCTTGATGAATCAGTTTGTCAATTTTCTAAATAAATAGTTTTCCCGGTGTCCAGCAGCTTTCGAAGTGAACTTTCACAGCTCACCCTGTCAAATCAGGTGTCATTGGACCTTTTGGAGTTTTCCACTGGTATTTCCCACCTTGTTGGCAGTTTTTCAAGGCCAAATTCCTGATGATAAGCTTGGAATTTGTTTTACTTTACAAGTAAACCAGATCTGCCTGAATGCTCTTCGTTTTAGACCCGAAACCAGGACGTGGCAAACATCTGTTTCTCGCCCTCCTCCAGATACCATCTTCTCACCACGTGTTGTTCTTCAACTTCTTTATATATGTTTGATCTGGTCGAAAATGAAAACCATGCACTGTATTTACAGAGGTGCACAGGGAAGGTACATTCCAGTCATTTACCTGCCAGCGTGCGATCAGTACAATCTGCAGGTCTAGCTCACAGTCGGCGAAGGATTGCTCTGCCTGTTAGGACACGACCATCAGCATATCTCAATCTGGAATGAGGGTGAACAGTACTTCTGACATGGGCTCAGTTTGGATTTTTATTTTCCTTTGGGAAAGGTTGAAACTTGGGAAGTGGAAGCAGATCCAGAGTCAGATGCAGCTGATGAGCGCTCATAATCCTGTATGTGTCAGTCAGTGGTGACTTTGCGCAGGTGGAGTCTGTTTAGTTGTTGATAGTGAACCTTAGATACCGTCTCCAGTCACACAGAAAAACAATGCATGCAACGGTGACGTCAATCATAAAGTTTCCTCTTGGGCTGCAGCTCATGATTATCTTTATCATCGATTATCCTTCAGCAGTCTGTTTTTTGATTAATTGTTTAGGCTAGAAGATAATGGCAAATTCTCATCAAGTTTTTCATCCCAAAGTGTCTTTAAATTACTTGCATTGTTGAAAAATAAAGGTATTTCATTTAAATGATACACTGATATAATGATGATGATAAATGATGAAGTACTGCTTCATCAGCCTAACAGTAGAAAAAAAAAAAACTACAGAGAATTAGCGCAGCATAAAACACCAACCACTGGAGAAGGAAGTGCGTCTTAAGTGAGAGTGAAACTCTACTCTGTTTTATTCAGAAGCCTTTTTGAGAACTGGACAATAAGGCTGCTTAATGGAGCTTTTATTTCCAATGTTTGTAGCCACTTAATCCTGTGCATAATTAATGTGAGTCTCTTGGTTTGATTGCATTACTGGTCAGAAAACAGTGAGAATGCATTGCAGTCAATGAGTTCAGGCAAGTGGACTGAAATATTATGCAGAGATGCAACTGAATTAGTAATGATAATGCTTTGGTAATGGAACCTCTTGGCAGTGTTCATGTGAAGTGAAGTCAAATATCAAATAACTCATCAGTTATATTTCCAGAAAAGTTTAATTCTATACAATGAATATTATGTTCAAGGTTCTTACAAGTACGGAAGCCCAGAGAGGAGAGTTAGAAAAAGACATCTTTGTTAATATTAAACTTTTTTTCATCTCTTAAATCATAAACATAAAATATCAAATGTCAAAATCCAAATTTTTTTTTATGTTTATAATTTAAGAAGAGATGAAAGGATAATATTTCCAAGTTCATTATTACTTGTTTTTTTGATCTGTAATAAAAATCTTATGCAGTGAAAAAAAAGGTTTGCCACAATCAAGTGTTTGTTGTTGTAATACTCATTTTGGCCATAAGAGACAAAACTACCCTATGTACTAAATAAGACTAAAAGCATTCATGTTTTCTTTCAGGTGAGTTTAAATTTTGCATCACTTGTGAACATACAATACATGTATCTTGTGTTTAGAGTGCATGAGGAAATTAAAACTCAGCTGGAAGAAACCCCAAAACTAAATGATCCTGGCACAGATGATTTTAGAAGCTTAGAAAGATTATACTGACAAAACCTTTTTTTCCTCACCTGTTCTTAAGTCAAAAAAACAGTTTAGATCAGACTTAGAAAATGGATCACCAGATTCATTTTTTCTCACAAGTTAGCAAAAAGATGAATCAAGAAAATACAGTTTAAACAGTTTTAAGTGAAAATGAAAATAACAGTTGGTTGCAGCCCTAGTTCAGACTTCGAACAACTTGATCTTCAATGTTTCATGATGTTGCTCACAGAAACGGTCCCCTGCCATCCAAAAAACAAAGTGATTTATTAGATCGCTGCTCTGTGCTGTAAACATTTACAGTGTTTAGAACTGGGTGGCAGTGTCTGTGAGTAATATGACTACAAATGTGTCTGTTTATTTCAGTGAAAACTTATGTTCGCTATGTTTTAAACAGGCCTTTGGCAACGCTAAAACGGCAGAGAATAACAACTCCAGTCGCTTCGGGAAGTTCATCCAGCTCAACTATCTGGAGAGCGGCGTCATCAGAGGGTAAGGCTCCGTGTTTTATTTTCTCACCAACCTTCTCTACTTATTTAGTATATCTTCAAGGCGTCTGCCACAGAGTTAACAGTTTATCTTGATTGATTATATTTGTTCTGTTTAACGGTTTGTTTTGATCGTCATAATTCTACAATTTTGGCAACCGCACCAAAGCTTCATAGGTTTTGTTGACATTCTCTTGTCTCTTGTCTCTTGCAGGGCCGTTATTGAGAAGTACCTACTGGAAAAGTTCCGCCTAGTGTCCCGAGAGCAAGGGGAGAGGTATATTGAAGACACTCAGAAACGCTCCTCATTCACATTCATTTTTTTATTCATACGTTCATAATCTGGGCATCGAAATGTATACTTAACTGGTATCAACCTTGCTCATGTTGTCATCAAATCGTACGTGAACTCTGACCTCTAATGTAAGCCAGTAAAAGCATACAACACTCTGCTGCGTGCAGTGAAATGTTGAGTAACTTACTAAATTGAAATTAAACTTGCATGAGCCTGGATTGACTGTATCGACGCTGTGTGACCTCTGACCCGCAGGAACTACCACGTGTTCTACTATCTGCTGGTGGGCGCGTCCAAAGACGAGCAGGAGGAGTTTCATCTGTTAAAGCCGCAAGATTATCTCTACCTCAAGCAGGTACCTTTGATCCACACACGTTACAACAGCAGAGACAGGAAAGGGCCAGCTTAAGACAGGAAGGCGTCATTTTATGTTATCAAACAGAGACAGATGCACAACATCTAGAAACTTCTCAACAGTAACTCACATAAAAATGTTAAACTGAAGTTAAACTAAACTTAACTACGCTGCTTTCCACCATTTTGAATTGAGACTTTCAGGCTATGTTCTCAAAATGATACCGTTGCCTATTTATGCCTGTTTATTTATGTCTTTTGAAAATGCTATTATTTGATTGAACCCTTGTGTGGACTAAAAACTGCACGGACACCACCTCAAAAAGTTTGGTTTCTGTCTGGTTTCAAGTAATCTGCTGAATTTTGTATCTATTAACGATGCAACATGGACCAACCACAAGCAATTTCCCATATTCTATCTTTTTTATGTTTTAATAATGATTTATGGCATACTAGCTGCAGTTTCAACTAATTCTCATAACTAACATCTGTAAGTCTTTTGTTATTGCTTTGCTCAGACATTAGAATATAAATTGGTAAAGCCTTTTCACTCAGTCAGGTGCAGCATAATTCGCTGTCACTCACTGAATTTACCTGGAAAATCATATATAGCCAAGTCAATTTATTTATAGACCACACTTACAAATAACACATGTTGACCAAAGTACATTATAGAGAATCAGATAAAAGCTCAAATATTAAAAATAAATCAAGGAATTAGCAAACGTGAGGGAGTCGATAATTTTGGATTAAATCATGAAAACACAAGAAGAAAAGAGACAATTCCTTCGTCTTGTTTCCACATCATGTGTGGACCTTTAGATTACCGTTGTGATCTGTGTCCATGCATACACCTCGGTGGCTAAGCGCATCTTTCTCTCCGTACCGTTCTGCAGGAAGACCTCCATTTAGATGATGAGGAGAAACTTGGGCATGAGTACAAGAGGCTCCATCAAGCTATGGAGATGGTTGGCTTCCTGGCTTCCACCAAGAAACAGTATGTATGATTTTGATAATGAACAACACAACTAGGAAGCTGAAGGCAGGGATCAAACTAACCAGTGTAGCTTTACTGACCTTTTAGGACAAGTCAAAAGAAGAGTTAATTGTTTGTAAATAATAATTAGGTTATTTTTCTGTTAGACATGTGAGATTTGTCATCGAGAACACAACAGCACATGCCAGAAGACCAGGAATGTATATTATCATTATTAAGCCCACTCACTTGGATGATGAAGAAAGCTAGGATTTACAGAAATATTTGAAAGACAAATATTTGCTGCACACGGCCAGACATCACTCCCTGTGACACAGTGTTTACAAAGCTTACACACAGCTCACGGTTAGCTGGACCAATAAAAAAAAAAAAAGTTTGGAGAGAGGCAAGTCATTTGTTCTTTAACTGAACACTGTCGGAAGAGTTCCTCCTTCCTACACTGGTCTCTGTAACAGGTCAGAGCTTGTCAAGCAGGGAAAAATGCAGCCAGCATGTCGTCAAGCACCTGACAGCCTCGGGACGCATCGTACACATTAAAGCGTTCGCAGCATAGTTTGTAACCTGTTCAGGTTGGTCCTCCCGTTGAATAGCCACACTGAAGACATAGTAACGGTTTGAATGAATAAATCAATAGAGCAACAGTTGGACACGTAACAGGCATTAAGTCAGAAAGTATGGACAAAGTAAAATTATATTTTTTCCTTAAATAACCGGCTTCATACATTCTTTAGCAACACCTCCAGTAGAGTCACAAAGATCCAGTGAAGACTTTGTTTTAAACAAAAAGTCCTATTTCTTCCATACATTTGCAGTACGTTGAACTAACTCTGTGTCTGTTGACCTGCAAGTACAGATTGTTTTTTTACTTGGTTTGCCTAATCTAGTTGATGAGACATAAATATAAAACAAGACTAGGTGGACACCTCTTAGGCTGGACCGTGTGCTCAATGTGCCAAATGGTTACAGTAGCATCGAAAATGTGAATTCCTCGATATTAATTGTTCTTACTGAAGTAGCAAATCATATGACACGGTTAAACTATGTTTGAGTCAAATAAATGAGGGCTGCTTTAATTTAATAAATTCAACAATCTAATCATGCTATTTTCAAATATGTGTTGTTCTGGATTACTCATCTAAAGCCTCAAATGTTGGTAGGAACAAAATAATGTTCCTGCTTCAGCTTCTAGGCCGTGGTCGAGAAGCTTAGGGGGGACCTCGTATTGTTGATTCTTACTTAGGTGAGCTGCAGCATTTATTCATGAACTGAAACCTGCACTGTACATTTACGACCACCCGACAACTGTCAGTGTTCATTTCTTTTCTGCTCTGATTGTCAACACCTGTCTGCTCTCTCTCTCTCTCTCTCTCTCTCTCTCTCTCTCTCTCTCTCTCTCTCTCTCTTTTTTTTTCCTTCCCTCCCTCCCTCCTTCCCTCCCTCCTCGACCACACACTCGCTATAGCCACACTATGTTGCTCTGATAACACCACAAATTGGGATATTTTAGAGCTTTCACTAAGTTCCTGGGTCGAGGTTTACGGGTGGCGGCAGTGACAAACACGTTGCTTAGCAACAACAACCACTTACGTATTGAAAGAGTGGATCCGATGATTTATGGCAGAGACGAAGACGTCATCAGCGGAAACGCTGTCGAGCCTATTAATTTTGAAAGATGCAAATAAGATTCCGAAACAGACATGTGTCAGTACAGAGTGTGATTAAGAAATAAAGTGTGTGGTTTGAAGGGCGAACCGAATATGAAACGAGTCAGTCCGGTTTGTTGTTTAAATGAATATTGAGACTAAAACCTTTCATGGAGTATAAAGTAACAATTCCCAGTCCAACTGAAAATACACAGCTAGCAAAAATTAAGTATATGCTTTTCAGCCAGAAATAAGCCATCTGCTCGTGTGTGTCTCATTTCTACTGCGCAGCATATTTTCCATCCTCTCGGCCATCCTGCACCTGGGCAATGTGACGTACACACAGTCAGAGGACCCCGAAGGCCTGGATGTTGGACCTGCTGAAGTTTTGTCCACACTGTCTAACCTGCTCAAAGTACGTTCCTGAAGAGAAACGGTTGATTATGTATGCTAACTGTTAAATTATCATCTGGAGTTATTATCTACAGACTCCATTTTATTTCTAGTGTTCAATAAAAGGCCTGTAATTGGGATGAAATCACAGTAATTCCTATAAATGAACTGTCATCAATACACCTAAAATAGCTCTCTTTGTTGTTTAAGAACAAACCTGTTTTTAACCTCTCCTGTCTGTCAAATACAGTCATTGTGGGGATTTTCTATGTGATAAATAATGTGTGACAGTATTGTGAAACTCTCTGTATAACTGTTTTTCTAGGTGAAAAAGGAGCTACTGGTTAAGACTCTGACCAGGAGGAGAGTAGTGACGGCCAACACCACCGAAGTTTCACATTACACACTACAAGAGGTATACAGTAAAATGTAGCATTACAGCTGCCCCCTTTGAAGTTGAATCATTAAATCATTAAATACGATATGAATATGTTTAATATGAGTTGAGGTCTGCAACAGCTTTTTATTTCACTCGAGTTGGAGTTGTAATTTGCTTTGTTTGATGTTTCTGTGTGTTTAGGCCTCCACAATGCGGGACTCCATGGCCAGGTGTTTATACAGTGCTCTGTTTGACTGGATCATCCTTCACATCAACCATGCAATGTTGAACAGACGAGACATGGAGGAGTCGGTGCCCGTAAGTCTCACCGGCAGAAACTGCAACATTGACTGCAGGAGGCCGACACTTTTAGTTGGAGAGGGGGAAAATATTTTCAATGGTTCCCCTCAAAAACAGCTGCCTGCGTGATTTTCACTTTAAAGTTAATTTGCCCACTGGAAAATTAAAAAAAACTTATTCCAATATGACAAAGTACCATCAAGTGCAATGCTGAAAAGGGAATTTTATGATGTCTGTGCTTTCATGTATATGAAGTCAAAGTTGCATGTTTTTATCAAAAATACAAACATATATAAAAACATAGCTTTAACATCACTTAATGTAGCTGATACATAACATTACAATGTTTCCAGTGTGCTGCTGTGTTGTATGTTGGTTATGAATTGTGCTGTTTTCTGTTGTGTCTTCAGTGTTTGTCCATCGGTGTCCTGGATATGTTTGGATTCGAGAACCTGCGGACAAACAGCTTTGAGCAGCTGTGCATCAACTACACTAACGAGAAACTGCAGTATTACATCAACCAGCACGTCTTCAAGCTTGAGCAAGTCAGTGTTTTTCTTTTTCTTTTTCATTTTAATCTTTCGCGACATTCAGGGGTGGTTAGTATTGATTCCGTATTTCTTATTCTGCATGGCCGGCACTTTTTATTAAATTTCCCACTGTCTCTGTAGCCTGTGCAGTGAGTTACCATTGTGCCTGACAAAATCTTTAAATGTCTGAAATTATAATACATTTCTTCACCTCCGAGTAACCTATTCATATATTTGTTGAAATTGAAACGTATTACAGGAAGATTATGTGGCAGAGGGCATCACCTGGCAAACCATCGACTACACTGACAACAGCGGCTGCATTCAGCTGATCAGCAAGAAGTCAACTGGACTCTTTGACCTGCTGGATAAGGAGAGCAAGTAGGAGAACATGTAACATTTCCCCCCCCCGCTGTGATTTCTCTCACTCAACACATGATGGGGCGAGCATTGAAAATTAGCAGTAGTTAAACATTCTGCGATACACTGCATTGGATAATTGTTTTGCAATTCTTTATGTACTGTATATGTATTTGTCCCTGAAATGATGGTTACATCATATGGGTCAAAGAAATCAAAATACATGTAAATACAATGTAGTGACAAACTCTGTCTGGTTATTTTTAGTCATAACTTAAAAAAAAGTCTCAGGGCAAAGACTTTCCTTTCTTGAACAATACATGACAAGAAATCCATTTGTTCTGTGAAATTCAATTCCTTCCTTATTCAAGCAACTACTTTCTTCAGAAAATGTGCTTAAATGAATGTAATTTCAGCTCTACACTAACCAGGACTAGCTAGAAGCATTACTTTATGATGCAGATGAAATCAAAGTTGATTATACCCTTATTACTATTACTGATTACAATTATACACATATCACGTAGGTGATATCAGAACAGCATCATAAAGAAAAAGCCCTGCACACTGCTCCATGCCACAATTTCATTGACCATGTTTTGACCCTGCTTGGATCTTCGTCAGGTCAAAATGATACGGATGATATCCAAGTCATGTTTTTACGTGGATATAAATATGCCTTAGTAAGCAAAACTGCATGCATGATCATTTTAAGTTGATAAAAACTCTAAAAAAATAATTATTAAATATTTTTTTCGGAATATATATTTCTTTCAGTAAAATGCTCTCATCAGACAACAGTATTGTGTATCAGGAAATCATCATCTCAGCAAGTGTTTTTCTATCTTTCTAGTCCATCAGTTGACCAAAGTAATTTATCTTGCGGTTGATATGCTGTTTTTTTTAAGTTGCTCAAATTTTCTCTATGTTTTCGCTATGTTTTTATCGAGGTTGACCCAGAAATGTCCCGAACAACAGCAGATACAGACACCGGCTCATACTTCCACTGGGTCATAACTGATGATTCAGAGTGATTACTTGTTTATGAGTATAAATACATTGTTTTTTAGGAAACTAATATTGATATTCTGTCCTTCTCTCTCTCTCTGTACCTTCAGCGTCCCCCAGGCCACAGATGAAACCTTGTTGGACAAGTTGAAGCAGCAACATAGGGACAAACAATTAGTTGTTCCCTCCTCACATACAGAGCCTACTTTTGTCATTCAACACTTTGCTGGAAGGGTTAAATATCACATCAAGGTGGGGTATACTTCCCACACTGCAAACATCTGTATTCTACAAAGTAAATGTTAATGTCATATTATGTTATTACAACCTAACATAAATAATAAACATTTGAAACTCAGTAAAAGTACACTGTAGCACAGTGATGGGTCTGCAGTAGCCTTGTTAGATAAGCCACCGTGGGAAAAACCTGGAAAATCTTTGAACTGAGTGAATGATTAATGCTGCGCCCTCCCTCAAGAAGACTGTTGTTGCACTGTGAAGTTTAAGGTTGTGAACACAAGTAATGCATGTGGAGCTCCCTTGTGCAACTGCAACAAGAAAAAAAGGAATACAGCATGTTGATCGTCATTCTTCTTGTTCTTCAGGATTTCCTGCAGAAAAACACAGAGCACATGCGTCCTGAAGTCATATCACTTCTACGGAGCAGTGAGCGGGCGTTTGTTCATCACCTGGTTGCATCCAGTCCAGAAGCCCTGTTCAGATGGGGAGTTCTCCGAGCCACCATCCGTATCCTCACAGTATTCAAGGAACTGGGACGCCGGCGGGCAGAATCACGTAAGTAGCTTTAGTAGCAGCTAAAATAATTCACCTTGTTTGAATAAATAAAAAACAAATTCAGATGTGTCTTTGCAGGAATGACATGTTTGTTTAACTGCCTTTTTCTGAAACGACTCAGTCAGCCTCCATCTTACCAACATGTTTTTCTTCTTCTGAGAAATGTTTTGATTATTACGTAATCACCACAATTTGTCACCACAGTATCTGCTAGACGAAGCTCCCGCAAAACCCTCAAAGAGATGAAACAGCACAGCAGTGCTGTGGAGAGACTGTCCAGGTAAATGTACTGCAAACACATACTATATTAATTATTTTTTCATTCATTCAGTCATTCATTTTCTCATTTATTTATTCTAAGATAATTAGTTAGTTATTAAAGCTTTATTTTTTATGGTAATCTCATTGAGATCTCTTATGAAAGAGAAGCCTGAGACCACATTACATAAACGCAAGATCACAACAAGAAAATGTATTCTCACAAGACAACCATCATACTCATGCTCCCATTTTTCAAAGACAAAATAGTGACCCAGATGGAACGATGCATGTGCCTTAACATTAATGAACAGCTGTTAACATAAGCTTAAAATTAATAACACAAAATAAATGTACCTCTCTGGCATTTACAGCAACAGCCTGACTCTGGATTTCTCCTTTGATCGCTCTGATGAACATCCTCTTGATGTATTTGAAGACATCTTTGTCAATTATGAAAAGAGAACGTAAGTGGGCCTCGTGGCTCTTTAGTCTAAACACACTGATTTTGATGTGTTACGCTTTAACATTTTTAGAGCTATATGTTAAATGGAGCTTCATCTTGTCTGTTTTTTTCCACAGGAAAAATCGAGGCAGTCGACAAAAGCAGCTCATTCCAAAGGTAAACTGTTAATGATGGTGTAAGAGCCAAATTACATTTAATAAGATGTGTTTGGTTATTTAGTAGCAAAGATGATGAAATGCTCCTTTAGTAACGCTACTGATTACAGCTCAGTTAAGGTGAATCAGTCTGTGGCGCAATATGTTTTTTTGACCAGTGTGCTTGAGCACAGAATGAATCTTGTAACTTTTTTTTTTTTTTTTTTTAGTAAACTTTTAAAACAGAGTTATTTCCTCTGAAGATTCAACTTGCGAGACGGTTATTGCCAATACACAGACAACAACAGTAACAGTGGTACATGTGGATTACCAGACCGAGAGAAGGTTGCTGCTACAGATGGTTGCCGTGTTGGTGAAGCTCAGAGCTTTTTACATAATTATTACCAGCACTATTACACAGATGTTTGTACATCTTAAAAGTGAATGAGTGATTTCATTCTGTTTGTTCATTCTTCAGCTCATCCATTCATCCATGTTGTTGTGGGAGTCTGAAAGCTCACAGACTTTATTATGTCTTATCAAACAGAACCTCATGAATGTGCAGTCCCTCAAACATATTGTTGGTCTCACCGCACATGACCGAACCAGCAAATTCATCTTCCACCCTCATCGGAGGACAAAGCCCCCGACGGTCGTCACTCAGTTTCAGGTTTGTTCTCTCTGCACCTTTGCTGACCATCATTGCTCTGTTTCATAAAGGGCAACTTTAATCATGACTTCATGTTACATTCATGTACGTGGTAGGGAAACGTTTGATTCAAGTCTCAAAATGAGATTCATTATTTTGAAGGTGATACTCCCTTTTATCTTTCTATTACTTGGATTAGAGTAAGGCACTATTCTACATTACAGTACATCGGACATTTCATCTGAACTTCAGACCGCACATTCTTTCTGTTTTTTCTCCAATACGTGAAAGAGGAGTACAACATTTTGGAATGAAACCTTTTTAAAGTTTATGATAGAATATGTGGTCTCAGTGACTAATTGGGAGATTGTTTGGGATTTTTTAAGCTTGCCCTCGTTGCCCTTGCTCATTTAGAATCTAAGTCAATTTCAGACTAAGAGTTTGACCTGTTTGATTAAGAAATTCACGATTATTTTACAACAAATAAAAACATACTTGAGCTCTAGCTATAGTCTCCCGTATCCACGTTTTTGTTCAGTACATTACAAAATGCGTGTATTGTAATTATGGGACAATATTGCAAAACATCAGTGCATGTTTGTCTCTAATTGTTCACTCCCTGTTGGGGGTTCTGTCACAGTTAACTGAGCTTAGGCCGACTCGTGTACTGTACTACACGAGTAGAGGATGAAAAATGTATAGCTTTCAAAAAACTCCAAACAGTTCCTTTTATTTTACGAAAAAAATGATATACCTTTACAATAACAAAACAATAAACCATCTCTCACTGCACTTCTGTGTCTCACAGACCTCACTCGGAAAGCTGATGGAGGCAATTGAAAAAGCCGAGCCATTCTTTATTTTCTGTATTCGCTCCAACGCTGAAAAGGTAACGTCATCTGTGATTCTGTTACGTCCTCCTAATTGTGAATGTCATCCTACATGTTGCACCGCATAACACAGTTCATCACTTGGGAAAAATGTTTTTGTTTTTGCAGAAGGAGCTGCTATTTGATGATGAACTTGTGCGACAGCAAATCAAGTACCGAGGCATACGGCAGATGGTTCACATCCAGAAGTCCGGCTACAGTGCCAAATACACATTCACGGTGGGCATTCATGAATTATGTGCTATTATTTATATATATATATATATATATATATATTTTTTTTTTTTTTACACTTGGTTTAGGCGGAAAAAAATTGGTGTCTCGTTAAAAGCAAAATGCAACAAAGTGCAATGGAAACAGATTTAGCAAATAAATGATGAAGTACATGAAGCATGAGACTTTAACTTCCACTGAAGCTTCTGGTCTGCTCAAGAGATGAAAGATAGCAGCAGATTAAAAGAGTCTCCTCATTGCTCCACACAGATCTGATGTGATCCTCCTCACATTATTAGATGAAACAAACAGACATGTGATATTTCTTATCAAGTTTTCTACATTGTTTTTCTCCATTTGTGTTCAACTGGCGCTCTTTTAATTACATCATCTTGCTGCGCCCTCTTCTTCTGCAATGGTAAAATGGGTTTTCGACTGTAGATTTGGTGCCACCTACTGCTGATCTGCATGAACTAACTCCTAATAGTTGCATATCTGTAGTGGATGAAAACAAGCATTGATTCTCAAAATTCTATTAAAGTTTGCAATACGAAGAAAGTTAATTTGCACTTCTGATACCGTTTTCTTTTGATGACAGGAATTTGTTGAGAAGTTCAGAATGTGGCTTCCAAAAGGAGCTACTGTAACGTCAGAGCACATAACTGAACTGTTTGAGAAGATGGAGCTGGATAAGACCAATTATCAAATAGGAAAAACCAAGGTAAATGTTCTTGTTCATATCAGTAATGTATTCTGAACTCACCGTGGTCCTGTGGATCACCAGAGGATGAAAGTAACGTTGTCATGCCTGGGAAATTACTTCATACTTAGGTCACCAATGGCTACTGCATGTACACATGTTTCTGTTGATATGTTTTGAATTTAAAGCATCCAACAAATGACGGGACAAGCAGGAATTTTACGAACATTACAATTTTCCCCTAAAGTTAATTATTGTCACGAATCACTTCTTGAAAAGACATTTCATTTTTTTATTTCATCCCTGAATTAAAGTCATAAAAACACGTAAAAGTCACATAATGTAAGTAATGCATGTATTAAAGTGTACCGCAGATTACACAGTATAAATGTTCCCAGTGGTTTCATCCTTTGTGCGCCTCTCTTTTATCTCCTCAGGTGTTCCTCAAGGAGAAGGAGAGGCAACTGCTCCAAGACACTCACCACAAAGAAGTGATGCATCACATCATCGTCCTGCAGCGCTGGTTCCGTGCCTGTCTGTTAAGGTTGCACTTCCTGCAGAAAAAAGATGCCTCAATGATTATACAGGTACCATTCATAGTATAAAATACTGTAAACAAGGGCATGGAAAGTTCCCCATGGAGACTACCAGACAATAAAAACATCCCATCACAGGTTTCCTAGGATGTCGTAGATAAGATAAGATAGAGCTTTATTAATCCGAAGGAAATTGTTGTGCCGGAGTTATATCAAAGATTACAACGAAAGAATAAGAAGAAAACATATTATTAACATACATGAACAATAGAGTAATAAGTGTTTAAGAACAAATACTGACACCATCGCCAAATAGAATAGCAATAAGGTAAATATAGTAAAGAAAAACATATAAAATAGAAAAAGTAAATTACAACAACATAAGAATAAAAAACAAGAGTAAAAATATAAAGTTATAAGAAGTAATACAACAGAAACTAAAATATAAAAGTATTATTGTACATTCCTGTGGCTTTCCTGCCCAGTGTCCTATAAAAGAAATCCCAAAGTCACACAAACAAGTAAAGGTACAACAGATTAAAGACAGAGGATTTCTGGTGTTTTCTTTTTTAGAGAAACTGGCGTGAGTTTTATGAGAACCAAAACCGAGCTGCTACGGTGATCCAGACAGCATGGAGGACTTCGTTGAAGAAGTCAACGCACCAACATGAGACGGAGGATGAGAAGAACATGTCCCAGACCCGGCCTGGACGGGACAGGTACATACTAAACCTACACAACTGCATGATTTCAGAAAAGAAGCCAACACATGTATTTTAGCAGGTTCCCCCAAGACACGCGACAACGAAAAGTGTAAATATTGGGTCCATTTTGTACACATGATAGGTGTACTGGGATAATGTGCTGCATGCCATCCACCCAACCCTGACTGAAATACAGAACTTAGAAAAGCTGCATCTGTAATCACAATTTTACTGAATGTTTATTTAAAAAACACATCAAATGGTGCATTTTTCTTTAAATGCCACAGCAGCAATGTAAAACAAATTACTCTAGTGGTCAAATATTATAAAGCATAAACAAATATCTTCTGCATTTTTCTGTTCTGTTCAGTTTACTGTACAGTATGTGCATTTTAGGTGGAATTTGATTCAAAACAGACATGTTTTTGTGATGCCAGTCTGATGTGGTGGTTCTTACATAACAGCTTGACAAAAAAGGAGTTACTGAGGCAGCACAAAGTGGAGCTCAGCCCGGACCGGACCGAGCAGAGGTCCAGGAGCAGAGAGAAGGAGGAGGGCAGAGAATCCCCTCCCCCTCTCAACAGGCCCTTCTCCCTCCCACTGGACCTTAAAGTTCACAGTGATGACCACTGCACCAGCCTCTCTAAAAGCAGCTCGCTACAGCGCTACACAGATGATGGGGACTTCAAAGAGAAGGCGGAGCGGTGGAAAGAAAAACAGAGTACGGATGAATCAAGTCCAGAAATAGGGCGGCGAGGACGCTATCGGAAGACTGAGTTTCAGTAAGCATCCTAAAGTCATAGAAAGCTTTCTCCACTAATGTTGGACATCTGTTAATATGGTCCCAATTAGCTTATTTATTAACATCATAAACTTCCTTTGTGTTTCACTAATCAAATCATGTGTTTTTGATTTTGTGTCGATCTCATAACAAGATGTTTACACGGCAATCATTTTTCTAAATGTATATCTTGATGCTGTTCCCAATAATTGCAAAGTCCCACAATAGTCCACAGCTCTGCTCTTATTTCCTTCTGCAACGCAGGCTCAATGCGAAGTCCTTGTCTGTTGATGAACTATCAAAGATCAGCTCATCAGGCTCTGATAGCTCACCCTCTACCAACAAGGTAATCTTTGTCAATATGTTATTACATAATACACAAAACACTAAAACATTCAATCCTTTTTACGTTTTGCTCCTCATACAGTTGTAAGTGGCCTGTACAACAATAAATGTTGGCATTGGCTTCTCAAAGTACCGTAGTTATGTGTGCCGTAAACTGACACAACCATACAAATGGAGGCTCCTTACGCATGAATCTAAGAAAGGCTCCCAGTCTGTGCCTCATCACGTTTCCCGGCCCAATCAGGACAGGGTGTGTCTCCGCAAGCAGCGCAAACGCAAGCGGCGCTTAGCCTACGCCCGCAGCGGTCTCATGATGAACCTTGGGGGCTCCAAGGAGAGCGAGTACTGGAGCTTTCCACTGCCGCCCATCAGCCCCCATGTGGCCAGCCTGAAGAGCTCGGCCAGTAGCGTGGATATCCGGGCCGTCAAATCCCAGGTCAAGGTACTGACCAAAGGGACATTTTGACCGACCACGACTCTCCTCTGCACGCAAGCCTTGCATGTGTATGTCACAAACGGATTGAAGGTTGCATTGCCTTGGGGGGAAAAAAGCTCTTGTTACCGAAACACAAAGAGGAAATCTCAAAGCCCTTTTCCAAAGCTCGATTCTGATCTTTTTTGTCTCTTTTTTTTTCTCAAATGAGCGTTAGGTCAGCAGATACAGTTCAGAGTTACCACTGAAAGAAAAAACACCATATTCTGTCAGTGTTTCTTCGTCACTTTAAAATTAAGACTTTAATTATTTTAGTTTGTCGCTTCATTTCTGTTCATTTTGTTCATGTTTACAGTACTAGAACCCCAAATACCATACGACAAATTCATTGTGAATCTGATTAAGGCAATTATATGTGAGACTATTCGATTTTTGTTCAGTCTTATTTAGTCATGAACACACCTTAATCTACTGTATATGGCATCATAACATATAAACCAATCATTGAATTAACCCATAGTCAGGTTATGGCAAAAACTTCAATTGATGTAAACATCACTGGAATATTGTTACTCACAAAAATCATAATTCATGAAAAATATCATACAATTGTTGTTTGGAGCAAATCACATTTAATAATTAACCTACAAACAGGGGAATACGATTAACAAAAATCACTGGAATCTGTGAATAACAAATGTTTTAACACACTGACACAATGTTATTAATATATGTACTAACTTAGCTCATACTGATTAAATCAAAAAAGGTCAACGTTCAGCTGGTGGCAGGAAACAGTGCAGCTTTGCATGAGTTAAAAATGGTGAAGGACTACCGCTATGGTGCTAATACTTTATCAGGTTTATGGTGCCGGTTTGGTGGTGGTGCAGATGTGGTGCAGCCGCTGCAGGGCGACATGGTGGGGCAAGGTGGTTTTCCTACGATATTTTTTTTTTTTGGGGGGAGTTTTTGGTGAGCAAGTTTTATATTTTGGCTTCGAGCATATTCATGTTTTGATACTGTTGCAGAGACAAACAGAAACTGATGGGTCAAGGTTCAGTTTCTCAGCCAAGGGCGCCAATGAGGACTCGGGACAACAGGGAGCTAACCAATCACTACTCACAACTCCTGAGAGGTAAAACGCTCACTCGGTTCAAAGGAAGTTGTTCAATGTTTTGAGCTTTATGTTTTAACAATAAGTAATGTAATTGATATGTTGCTGCTTGGAGTTAATGCAGACTGTCTTTTGTACAGGATTTGGTTTCTCAGTAAATTCCTGAAAAAGCGGGCGCCTAAAACTTCCCCAGTCAACGAGACTCCATCAAATACAGCAGGTGACCCAAAGCAGCAATCTTAATATATTTATTTGTACAATGCAGAGTATTAGAAATATACTCATACACTTTAAATAGGCAGCAACAGTAACCAACATGTATGTAGGTCAAGGTCTAAAGGAAAGGGGAAACCATCACAGCAGTTTTTCTTATGACGTTGGTGTTTACTGGATCTAACAAGTAGAGGTCACCGTTTACCATCATACATCACTGGGTAACACACTTATTCTCTTTACTGCCATCTGGAGGTTATTTGATGATCATCAACAAACGTAAAACAAGGTCTTCTTTGAAGAAGAATCCTATTCATCACCAGTAGATAGCTTGTTTGAATTTTGAATTGTCGTGGCAGACTAATAATGCCACACCTCCCTCGTCTGACTGCAGTCACCTTGGCCAACTACACTCCACATCCCTACCACAGGCCAGACCAGAGCAACGAGCGGGACACCCGAAACCCGTCCATTCGAATCAGCCGGGCCACACGGATGTTGCAGTGCAACACGTCTCTGGAGCGCGAGATCACCGACACCAACGAGCTGCGAAACCTGGACGAATTCCTCGGCAATCAGGTGAGATCTGCACCTGAGGAGGGGAATCTGAAGCAGCTGAGGAGGGTTTTACTTAAAAGTGTCATTATGAAATTAAAGTGTACAGTAACTGGGAAAAACTCCACTGTGAAATTACTTTGGTTAAACTAGATTATTATGTAAGCATGCAAGAGTTTAAAAACAGGATTAGGACTGTTTGAACACTGAATGTGTGTGTGTGTGTGTGTGTGTGTGTGTGTGTGTGTGTGTGTGTGTGTGTGTGTGTGTGTGTGTGTGTGTGTGTGTGTGTGTATGTATATGTATATGTGTATGTATGTATGTATATATATATTTATATTTATTTATTTATTTATATATATATATATATATATATATTATTTTATTTAATTTGTTGTTTTGCTTTTAAGTCTGTAATTTGTACTTTTATGTGAAACTTCTTTGCCTCTTGGCCGAGACTCCCTTGGAAAAGAGATTTTAAATCTCAATGGGACTATCCTGCTAAAATATAGGTTCAATAAAGGTAAAATAAAAAAATTCCTAAATTTTATGTGTGGAGTTTTGATAATGTATTGTATTATTTCACAATTTACTGGTCAATGAGCACAGTTTCTGATACTTCTTCATCTATACATTTTACAATGCCTTATTTACATATAAAATATATGTAATATGTAATGTGTTAATTTTCATAGTGGAAGAGTTACATAAATTGTTTTATTATTATTGTCTAATCTCCAAAGAATGTTACCCCGACAGCCTGATAAATTAAGGCACATGCCACTTACCTGTCCTTTGTTGCATGCCAAACTCCACCCCCATCAAATGTGAAACATCCTGTGTTCCATCTGTTCATAATTCATCATCTTTGTTTTGTCATTTCTTTAGGTGAATGAGCTGCAAAGTAGAATAAAAAATCTGTCAGCAACAGAGAGCATCTTCCTCTCAGCCACCATGCAGTTCAGAGATACCATCAAAGGCATGTACTCTGTCCAGGTCAGTTCAGCATCTTCCTTTGTACAACATTAAGTTTGATCGAGTAGGAAGAAAGTAGTATTTTATACAATTTACCAGCATGTCGCCATCATTCATGATCATTGTAGGAAATATATTTTACAGTGTTTCCCATGTTGTTATGTAGATTAATTCAATTTTTTTTGTTTTTTTTACCATTGAGTCACTTACTGTTGTTCTGCTACTGAATGTTTTACAAACAAGCCAAAATAAGAAGGTGGAAAGTGGTGACTTAACTTTTCATGAACACTCTGCGACCAACAGAAGCCCCAAATCGGCTACAAAGATCTGATGAAGGGCTTCCACAACAAAGTGAACACACTAGCAGGGTCCAAGAAGAAGAAGACGGAGGTCTCGTTGGTGATCAACTTGTTTCAGTCTATGCTGGACGGCTTCATAAGGGGCGAGCTAAAACGACTGGAGTCTGAACCAGCCAAGGTAAATTGGAGATTTTCAGTCAATCATCAGTCTCTAAACTACTCGGTGAGTAGAAACTATCCCTAGACTATTTCATAAATCTCACTTCTGGCTTCTCTCAGGCCACCAAGACGACGAAGAAGAAGAAGAGGAGGAAAAAGGACACATGTGTACGTTGAATATCATTATCTGCATTGTGAAGTGTTTGCATTACACATCCAGGTAAATCATCCCAGTGCATTGTCTGTACTTCTTCTCTCTACAGCCTAATAGTCCTCTGGATCACCTGTTCAGCACATACCAGGTGACCATTATGCAGTCATGTGACTTGTGTGGCTCCTACATCTGGGGAATGGAGAAAGCCTACATGTGCAGTGGTGAGTTCAAAGAGCTGCATGAACACAAAATGTGACAGCATTTTTTTTTTTGTTATGTTCAAAAGAGGGAAACAATTAAATTGAACTATTTTCTTTTTCTTACCTCCATTTTTTTATTTTAAGCTTGCAAGTTAATATGTCACAAGAAATGCCTGACCAAAATCATCACAGACTGTTCGACACGGTGTGCCAGACAGGTAGAATAACATTTTTTAAATACTCCACAATCCAATCCACAAATACCATAGTATGATTGATTAACTTTCTTTTAACCACCTGTTGTCTTTGCTTGTGATAGGATGACAGTATACCAGGCTCCCTTCACTTTGGGGTGCAGGTGTGTGTCCTCACCAGTAAAGCCTTCCCTGTGCCCAAAGTGGTGGAGTTGTTGCTGATGCACATCGAGATAAACGGCCTCTACACGGAGGGTATTTACCGCAAGTCGGGCTCAACCTGCCGAGCGAGGGAGCTCCACCAGATTCTGGAGACGGGTAAGGAATTCTCTGCACACCAGCTGAAACTTGTAATGCACAAAATGTTGTTTTAGGAGCCCAACAAATCTATTCAGATTAGTCAGTTTATGTTAGACTTCAACATAACATGAGGTTACTTTTACTATTCATTTGCACGACTGGTGTGCAGCAAGGACAGCCACAGGATTTCCCATATTCTCTCTATATTCTTTCTTTTTTGTATTTCTTAGTCTAAACTCCTCTGTTATTGTGTATGTTTACTCATTTGTTGAAATTAAGGGAAATAATAACTTATGTTTTGTGGCATTAGATCCCGAAGGGTCCTCTTTAGACAACTACCCCATCCACACCATCACAGGTCTGCTTAAACGTTGGCTCAGAGAGCTGCCGGACCCCCTCATGACCTTTGCCCTCTACAGTGACTTTCTGCATGCCGTGGGTGAGTAAATGTTGATAGTATGTGTAACGGAAAAAATAGCCAATCCCCACATTGGAGAAGCTGTAACTAGTCATTTCTTTTGGCTTACTTGCTTAACGATGAATACATTTTCAAAATAGTTGCAGATCAATAAATAAGAATAATCCTTTCAGCTTTACTTGTAATTTATTTGTCATAAATGATAGAAATTCCTGATATGAATGTTTACTCTGTCCAGTTTTTGAAGTTTATTGGTCTCTAGGACTGCTCCTTTTAAGTCGATTAGTCAACTAATCTGTCGTTTTTGGTCTTAGTCATTTAAGATTTATTTTGGCATTTAGTCATTTTTTTTAATGTTTTTTCATGCTGAATGACTTATTTCAAAGAAACGTATGAGCACATCTCTGGTAAACACATAATTTAAAGTGGTGCTTTTGTGTGATTCTTGATGGAGAACCTTGGTTTTACACATCTATCGATTAAATCAACTAATCGCTTAGACGTAAAAATCGCATGAGTACTAGTTGACTAAGAATTTCTCTGTTCAAAAGACGACCCAATTGATCTCCATGTTTGCTTGCTCCCAGAGCTGCCAGAGAAAGCTGAAAGGATAAGGGCTGTATACCAAAAGGTTGATGAACTTCCGCTTGCTAATTACAACACATTAGAGCGACTCATCTTTCACCTTGTCAGGTAGGACAATCTCTTATACGCTTCGTCTGCATCTAGTCATTAACTGTAATGCTTATGTCACTCCTCACAGTGATTATTTGATTCTGTGGTTGACTTGTGTGAGATAAAAGTCCTTTGAGATCTTAATGCCAGTGTCTTTTTTCAGGGTTGCAAAGGAGGAAGAGCACAATAAGATGTCACCCAGCTCTCTTGCTATCGTGTTCGCCCCCTGCATCCTGCGTTCACCTGACGTGGATGACCCCTTCCTGGGTATGAAGGATGTGGCCAAGACGACAGTGTAAGTGATACTGCACACTCCATCAACTCTTCTTGTTTTATTTATTTACGTGTTTTTTTTTTGCCTTTTGAAAAAGATAAGATAAAACCATAAAAGTACAACAGATTCCCATTCAAATCAACATAGTAGGATGGTCAGAGCAGTGGACATTTTTATGTGTCATTTATGTGTCAACCGACTTGAGGCAAGCAGGCAAGACTGCTAGCGTGGCATATAAAACAACTGCGTGTGCGTGTGCGTGTGCGTGTGCGTGTGTTCCTGCCATGCTGTCTGTCCCTTTTGATAAGAAAGTATGAATTGGCTCTGTGACTACATCGGATGTCGGCTTACACATTTTACATCCTCACTGACGTGTTGTCACCATAACAACAAACAGCAATCGCCATTTTATTTTTTATATATATATATATATATATATATATATATATATATATATATATATATATATATATATATATATATATATATATATATATATATATATATATATATATATATATATATATGTATATGTATATGTATATATATATATATATATATATATATATATATGTATATGTATATGTGTATATATATATATATGTATATGTGTATATATATATATATGTATGTATGTGTATATATATATATATATACATACATACATACATACATACATACATACATACATACATACATACAATCCTAAAATTAGTATGGATCATAAAGATATTAAAAGGTCAATGCTAAGGATCAGTCTAGGTGAGGTTGCCTGGCTTTAAAATACTGTATGTGCTCTTGTTGGATACACGGTATGTATTTCTAGAGATGGACATTGTTTTTATGGAGGTGTATTCATCTTTGACCGTGTTGCCTGCAGGTGTGTTGAGATCCTGATCTCTGAGCAGTTCAGACGCTACAATGAGAAGATGCAGAATATCCAGGAGCTGGAATACGCAGAGGCCCTGGCTGTCAATCAGCTCAAACTGAGGAGACAAAATACAGTGAGAGAAAACTTCAAGACCAAAGAATAACACCTGGGTCATTGTCATTTAAATTTAAATTGTTACGTCTGTCAATCTAGCTGGAATAAGATGCATAATGCATCTTACGATAGCCAGTGTAAGCGGAGTTAGCCACTGTCACCCAATATGTAATGCATATCATGTTTACAGCATTCTAAAGAGTAGATTACAGTAGTAGCATTTTTTTTGGGAATAAAATGAATCTGATTTGAAGCCAGTGTCTTAATTTATCAGCTGAAACCCAACCACTCTGATCTCTGTGCAGCTTATTGAAAAGGCTTCACTGCTGGACGTTCCAGACCACGGAAATTCTGATGAAATGGAGAGGACCCTCATCGAAAGGATCAAATCCATCAAGCAAGAAAAGTCAGCTGAGATTTTTTTTCCATTGAAGTTAAATGCGCAGTGGATAATGCATATAAATTACATGAGTTTGAATAAGAATATCTTGTTTTGTTATTTTCAGAGTGGACTTGGCCTGCAGGTTACCTGAACTGGAGCAAGATCAATCTGACAATGACAACCTGGACTCATCGTCGTCGATGAGCTCAGACAGTCTAGAGGAAAGCCAGGACTCGGAAGGTCAGTAGGGAGGTACAGTATTTTCCCCTTGCTCTGGATTTAAAGAGACAATTCACTAGGAAAAAAATAGCTTTTTTTCGGGGGTTTTTGCGCTGTGGTCCAATAAAAGTTTTGCCAGGTTTAAGTTTTTTGCAGGACGAACCTGCGTTGTTGTTGTTGTTGTTGTTGTTGTTGTATGTTGTCAACCGCTCTGTGTCGCTGGATAATTAAGCTATAATATCAAACCAACACAAGTACTTGGGATAGACTGTGTGTGTATACTACAAGCTCATACCAGAAATGTTTGCCAATCTGATGTTTCTAGTACCAGGAAAGGTGACCATGCGATTGAAAACCCAGAAACCCGACTGCCCACCTAAACCTGCTGACCTGGCGCAGAGAGTCAGAAGTCTGATGGCTCTGAAAGATGACGCACAGACAGAGTTCGCACCAGGGCGAAAGACGGATGTCACCCAATCCATGTGCTTCCTGCCTGGCCAAGGCTACCCCTCCCCCGACGACGAGCCCCGGATCACCAACAGTACTTCCAATAGGAACTTTGATGACCTGGACATCCCTTACATCGACGAGGATGAAGATTTAACCTGCACATAACACCACAAGTTGTAATAATTGGAATATTCTCAAGTATGTGTTCAAAGAAGATTTGTGAATGTCAAAACAATAACTGTGCACTTTGTTTTATAGACTTTTCCATTTTTCAATGCTGCTATGGAAACAAAGTGCTTTGCGATAGTTGATCGTACGGACTGTGCCTTCAGGGGTTTTATAACTGATCTGGAGAAAAACAAATGGCAAGGACTACTAAGCCTCTTTATATTTTATGCACTGTATGTGATTTTAAACAAATTTTAGAATTGTGCAGTTCACATTTTATAAAAGGTAGGTACTTATGTGAAGCTGTGTGGCCAGCTGTGTTTCATCTATAGAGAAAAACATGGTGAGCAATTAAGGATACAAGTCCCTCCTTTACTAGTGAACATTATTTTGAGCTCCACCACTTTGGTATTAATGGGATTTTATGGTGTTTGTGGGTAAAGAATGTCTTGTAAGTTTACCGAAAAGGTCCGTAGGAGAATCGGAGTGCTTCTCCATTATCCAGAGCAACATTGCATTTTGGCTCTCTCATTAAGTGCATTTTTGTTATGTTTTTCTGCTTTTCATTTTTCTGGTGGTATTGCTGTGACTGACCACTGATCCAATACACCTGAAAGGGTAAAGGTCATATTGCTGCCTTTTAGACTGACTGACTGAAAATACTTCCCTCTGTAACTTCTATTGGTATTGCTAGGCTGTGCAGTTTCACAAAGTAAATGTTTTGGATATACATATATATTTTTAAAATGTGCATACCTGTACATTTTTTAAGGAATAATGTATATTGGGGTGAACATCCTCAGGGTTTGACTTTTGTATAATAAACTGACCATTTTCAAATGTCTCATGCTGTAATACAGATGTCTGTAACCAATACTGCAGCTTTGACAGTGACAAGTCTCTTAACAGTATATTGCATATTGTGTTCAAACATTAGGTAAATAAAATACTGTACATGAAAAACTGCACAACATAATAAAAGAACATGAAGTGTTGTCTGAACAGAGGCCTATTGGGTAGAAACAAAAGACCAGATGTTATATTAGTATTTCAAGATGATATATTACATTGGTTCCTATGGAGCTTTTTCCTATCTCTGTTTTATTTATTGAAAGACCACGCTCAAGAATAAAGATAGGAGAAAAGCTTGATAGGTTCCACGATTTGTTACTACAATTTTATACTTTACTGGACTACACTAATACCACAAGAGATTGTACAAGATATTTAAAATAAAAACAAATTTATTATGATTTATTTTGAATGTTTAAATAGATGGAATATCACATCTGGAACCACGTATTTAGTGTAATATGTGTGGAAACTGAAAATGTACTTCAGGTGGAAGTTGAAGAACTGCCCTTTTATGTCAATGAGGGATGAAAATAACACCTTCAGCAGAAAATATTGATTATCTGTTCAATGTAACTGACATGTTAATCCAAACTAGCGTGTCAGTAACCCCTTACATTGTTGGGGAAGTTTTTTTAAATAAGGCGCTCATGTTTGATGATATATATATACATTTCCATCTATTTCCCGAAGTTGCACACACACTTGAGTTTTCCAGCACAAATGTTTTAATTTTAATTTGTTTTATAACAGTAACAATATAAACAAACAGCCCAGAAAATTGATTTTCTCTTGTCTTTAATTTCAAATGGATTTCTAACACTTTATTTAACTCAATAAAATGTAAAACGCTGTAGGCATTGACTTATTTGATGGTATGTGTCCTTTTATCTACTTTTAAACATATTTCTAATACATTACTTCACCATACTGTGCCATTTTGTCATTATTTTTGTGGTGTTTTTCATTTTATTTAAACTGATGTTTGCAATATCATTCATGTTTAATTCTATTGAGACATTTATAGTGTGTTATTGTGTGCCTACGTTGTATTTCATTGGGTTGTGTACATGTCTGTCTGTTCTACTTATTTTCCAGTGCAATATAGACGGGACAACAACCTAACCTTTTCAACTTAACAAAATATGACAAATAATATAATATAAAAAGCAGCACATATACAAAAAAACACTTTTGTCAACAACAACAACAACAATAATGTTAAAACAAATCTGAGATTAGTGTAAGAAAAGAGATTGAAGGACTTGCAACCCTCTATTTATTTATATATATTTTTATTATGTCTATGCTGAATTGTTTGTATAGACCTTCTTCATAATCTCAGCCGCTCACCGTATACGAGATGTCTTATTGTATACCGAACCCGCGGTGTGATGTTTTGTTATTATTGTGTTAGTGGAAGTAGTTGAACATCGTGTACACTTTCTTCATAAACTCAGCCACGCACCATATAAGGGCTTTCCTCTTGTACATCGAACCCGCGGTGTGATGTTCGCGAATCGCCATTTGAGGATCAGCAGAGGCAACGTTCTTTTCTTAACCAATTAAAACCGCGGATTGGACTCGCTCGCACACCAGGCAGCCAATCAGTGGGCGGCGTTGGGCTGGAGGGCGGGTCTACGTTGAGTCCAGGAAGACGGGTTGAAGTGAGGTGGAGAAATCATCATTTAGGTAGCTCGCTGCTAGCTGCCCGTAGCCGATACTTCCGAGGTGTTGTGAGCTCTGTGGCCGACATCAGTAGATTGTTTTAGTTTCGATAGGTGCAACGATGACCCTCTGACAACAAGAATGGACATAAGTTAACAATGACGGGGGAGAAAAAGAAGAAAAAGCGGCTGAACCGCAGCATTCTTCTTGCAAAGAAAATTATAATAAAAGATGGAGGAAGTGTGAGTTAAATATTTATTTATCTCCCGTTAAGTGAGCTCGCCACTGGGCCAAACTGGCTCCCGGCTGCCGGAGTTAGTCAGCAGCCTTGTTTATGTCATTAAAAACGTCGCCGTCGTATCGCCGTTTGTTTATACGCGTCCGTCTTTACCGTATCGACCGTTAGTCCGCTCGCTTCCGCGGCCTACCCGTACTGGTCGCTCACACGTCAGCCCGGGGATGCTAGCTGGCTAACATCAACGTTGTCTTGTTTATTCACCTCCCCGCCGGGTTTCACCTAACCCGAATATTAGTTAATGTCACTTTAAGCCGACACGTGATGTTTAACGGCATCTCGCGGGCGTTAAAATCCTCTAAATGTCCTCGTGACGATGCTTCGCTACGAGGCTCAAACCGGGGCTCGGTTTACTCCGACGTTAGCTCCCCAGCATATGTGTCTCATTGGGTTGTTTTTATACATCCTGCTACAACAAACTGATCATTGGTAGTGTAACGTGAGATGCGGGCAGTTGATCATGTGTTTTGTGACTGGGAGAAGGCAATACTTTAAATGTTGGTTTTAAAAAAAAATTAAAAAAGAAGAAAAAAAGCTAGCAAGCACGACGGTTTCACGTTAAGTCAACAATTAAGAAAACCAAAAATATTGACTGCCCCTGTTAAACACCTGTAACGAAAGCTTATAACTACAAGGTGTCTGTTCACAATATGGTGATCGTGATTGGTTTAAATATCGGCTTGTTGTTTGCATGCACACTTCGCTGGGTCATGTGCACCTGTAGTCCAGGTGCCCTGACACCGTGATGCGATGCCCTGAGAAGGAAGCGTCACCCTTCCTCAGCACACAGATCAAATAAACAAGCAGCTAGGAGGAGATTCTACTTATTTGCATAATTTTTTTTGTAAATTTTCTAAGTGGTTAGAGAGATTGTCCCAAATTAGGCTTTGGGCAAAGAGTGAGTATGGTGGGATTGTTATAAATACAGTGAGGCATCAGAGGTGGTTATGTAATCGGTTTGACAGCGATGCCAAACATTCTGGGTATCCATATAAATACAGAGATTTGTAATCCTAATGAAGAAAACCCCAAACTGTTGTTTTCTCTCAGTAATGATCCTGTCATTCTGTTGATGGCCTCATGTCTATACATTTTGTTAAACACCTGACATGATGTGGCTTTATTCCAATGAGGTCCTTAGGTCAGATCATTGTTATTGCCTCACTCACTGTATTACTGCAGCTACTTCTGACCACTCAGCTGTTAAGATTTCACTTTCAACATCCAATCCTGGATCCAGTCAATGGCTAGATGTGATGTAAATGATGGCGCTGGTTGTCATTTCAGTAGAGGGGAAGTTGCAACATCCTTATAATGAGACGTTTGCAGGTTGTTCCTCTTTTTTTTCAAGTGAAGCAGGTGGTGTGATCATAGACATGGAACAAAACGGATGGAAGTTTCCTCTGTTATGCCCGTGACAACAACTTTAAATGAACCAGTAGAATTATACAGTCCTTCCCAGTCAATCTAACATTGCTGCTCGTGGCCCGCTCAGTCATACTCAGACCTGTAGACACATTTTTTTGTGATGCCTTCAGCCTCTCCACGTGGGGAAGTGACAAACTACATGCGTGCGTAAACTAGCAGCTAATGTCTATGTTAAGGTGGCCCTGGCCTACTTTACAGTCTCCACAATTATCACAACTCGCTGTGATTCCGGTTAAAGATCCTGCTCAGCATCCACGCTCACTCGATCACACTATCTCTTGCGCATACAGACATATATTGTCTGATAATGTCTGGTATAGATTTTACTGTGCAGCAATAAAGTGACTTCCTCTCTCGGGAGTGGGTTTTATGGAAGTGTAAAGGATGCCAATTTGTGTTTTACTCATTATAGATATAGGTCTATATTTATTTTGACCCAGTAAACTATAGCACAGAATATTTGGTTATTTTCACCTGTTGGATTAAACACTTTGGCTCCTAGCTGTGAAATGTAAATGAAGACACGCTTCACTTAAATGTTGAAGAATTTTGTCAATAAGGAATTTTAAATATTTTTTTACTAATTATTGTGCCTGTAAATAGGCAGAACACACCAAGAACACTTGGATGAATTTGAAATTAAATTAATCGTCTCCGCTTGATTTACGGTCCGTGCATTCACTTGTACTCAACTAAATTAATTTGGAATAAGAGTAAGGCAATATAGCTGATATTGCAGATTGCATGTAAACAGCTTAACCTCGTCTCAATCACATTAATGTTGTTATTAGACTAAGTATGAAAGGATTAAAAGAGCCACAATATTGCTTTTAAATTGGTCTTGGCATGTATGCATCTTAGTTGCTTTTATGTGCTTAGATCTTTTGATTTTGATAGTTTGTGCAGGCTCATGTTGTAGAATAGAGAAAATATTGCAGCATGGCTTGTGGCTATAAAAAACTAAAACCGCTTAATTTTTGCCACATATATACAGCGCTTTCTCTGTTCTCTTTAAGTTATCAGTTTAGAAAGCAATACCATTTTCATTATGTTTTTATGACCTAATTGTCTCCGTGATGCAACTAATCTTTTATGACTATCCAGCAACTTGTAAAGTCAACCTAATGGAGTTACTGTGAATCGTATAAATGTCTTATTCGAAAAGTTCCCTTAATCTGTTTGTGTACAGTAATCACATTATTTGTGTGGATGTAAATCTACTGATTGATTGTGTCCCATGAGCAGATTTCAGTTTGAAGGTAATATCAATTTTCAAAAGAAAAACGTATGCAAGTCGCACAGCAATCCTAATTCTTTTGGTGGTTTAGTTCAACATTCAGCCCGGTCTTGGCCAAGTCAAAACTTCCCTTAGTGTTACATACTTTTTCCAAGAGTGAAAGAATATTTCCCGTTTGCTTACTTACTCTAGCCCAACTGTGGACGGTCCCACAGGATCAGGTGATGCGAAATCTTTGTATCATTAGGCGAAAGCTTCTTTGAATTAGATTCCAGTTTGTGGTTCTATCTGTTTATACCGTTTACAGTCACTATGATGCATTAAAAAAAATGTGTGTTGCTTCTTGGCTGATGACCTTTCTATTTGTATGCGTCTCTCTCTCTGTCTTCATCCAGCCGCAGGGTATCGGTGAGCCCAGTGTTTACCATGCTGTGGTGGTCATCTTCCTGGAGTTTTTTGCATGGGGTCTTCTCACCACCCCGATGCTCACGGTAAGCCCGGACACAGACGCACTCTCACGTAGGACACACTGTTATGTAAACTGTCATAACCGTTGGTATTATATTCGTACGCCTACACCTCTCTTCTCCTGTAACCCAGCCAAAGAGTGGCATTTCCCATTGACTGGAATCATACAAGGCCCATCAGTGTCCATGAATGATTGAATTCCTAATCAGATGAGTGAGACTCTGTGACGCAGTTTTAGTTTTTTGTGCGTGTGTTGGCAGATGTTTTGCCAAGTGCTAATGGACTGAGAAATATGAAAAGGGCATCAAACTGTTGCATTGTCTGAGCACCAGTTCTTTGTTGAAAAGGCTTATCAGGGGGTCACTGGTTTGTGTTGTCAGGCACAGACCACGCCGCACATTCACCTCAGTGCACTGCAGAGTGGTGTGGTTTACATATTTGCTACATGCAACTCAGACCGTTATTTAGAGCAGTGATTCTCAACTGGTGGGTCGCGGACCTGTTTTCACCGGCCTTTGTCTAGGCAAAAAAGAAATTGGATTAAAAAAAATGTTTTGGTTTGTTTTTTACCCTGTGGTTTTATTTTGAAGGGGATTTTTTATGCAGCGGAGCTTCGTCTATTCACACTTTTTTGCCGGCTCTGGTTTCCACTTGTTTTGCTCTTGTCCTCCATGTTTTCAGCAGCATTGCTGCTACGTTTCAGCCTCGTTGTTTGAGCTTTTCAAGGCGGCGGTGATTGAGAGGTGATGACAGGTGGCGTGTGCCAGGTTGGGTCAAACCATCCTGATATGGGGGAGACTCTGGGTTTTTAAGATAATGAAATTGAATAGCCTACTGAATATAAAATTCAGCTTATGAACTTGCACTTATATTTTATTGAAAATGTATTAAATAAATATTTTTAAAGGATTTTTTAATCAATGCTAATTTTAAATATATATTTTTTTAAATCTTCACGTACCCCCTTCATTTTACAGCATAGAAGAACACCGTGACCCACGAAATTAGTTTTCTATTCAAACATGGCGAAACGTAAGTACGACACCGACTACATAAGATGTGGGCGGGGGGGGGTCGCGGATTGTCATTAAGGGGTGATGGTGGGTCCCACAGCCAGACCAGTTGAGAACCACTGATTTAGAGGATTGTCTTTCCAAAATGTAACCTTTTTTGTTTTTGAAAAATGTTGGCCCCGGAAGAACATTAAGCCAAAATAACAAAAAAAAACAGATGTATCGCTTCCTCAAAAACAGATCTAATTTGTAAGCAAAGTGCTAAGATGATTAATGGTGATGACATGCTTTATTTCCTACCAGCTAGGCTTGTGTATTTATAATTGTCCTTATTTTGACAGTGGCTTTCCATTTTTTTAGCCAATCTCTCTATTTAAATCGTATCCAGCTTTTTCTTTTTTTACTTGCGCGTTTTTTCTCTACCTAAATTACTTTGGGTAGAAACTGGTACCGCAGACAAATGATGAGTAAACCTCTGTGCGCCACAGGCTGTGAACCAGACAGGCTTATGCAATGCAGGCTTTCCAGCGGTCTCTTGTTTGAAGAGATGGTTGTATGTGTAACTGTTAAGCATTAATTACTTGGGGTTTGTAAAGCCTTAATTACTGGGGGTTTGTTGCCCTCAAGATCCCTGGGCGAAGGTAGGATTTGCATTTTGGACTAATCAGAGGGCGCCTGAAGATGAGAGGGACCGCTTCACTGCTCCCAGTGAGCACACTGCTTCATTAGTATCCAGCAGCAACAGTCGTCACTGAGCAGTCAGTCGGTGTGTGTTGGGTAACTGACTCCCAGAGGAAGAGAGGAGAGCCGTAGCCATGCCATGAGCTTTTCCTTCTGTACCCCTAAACAATAGCTAGATCCTGTTGTTTAGTCCTAGTCAAACCCCAGATGTCCTAATTTACACCACGGCTTCATGTTCTCACATCATTGTCAATGACACTGACAGGCATGGACTTTGAACTGGACTCTCCTTTCCCCTCCTCACTAAAATACAGTATTGTAGGAACAGCGTCTGAACATATCCTGAAATACTTTCTCGTCTTCCACTCAAAGCGCTTTTACACAACATTTACCAATTCTCACACGCATTCATTCACTGATGGAAGAGGCCAAACTGCTCATCAGATCGTATCTCCTGAGCCACAGCCACCCCTTAACTATGTTTTTCTTTTTGTGAGACGGCAGCGGTAAACCAAGCATTGTCAAAAACTGAAAAGTTCTCCTTATGGTTTGTTTATAAGAAAGCTTTAAAAATCAAATATATTAAATATAGCTATAGTTTTCAGCTGTAACTGCTGCTGTTTGAGAGCAGCAGCTTTGAGCCAGTCGGACACGCAACACACACCTCTCTCTGCTGAGGTAGCCATTACTTCTCTATTTCTTTACTTGGCAAATAGTTGTTTCCTTCTATATTAATGCTCTGAATATTGAATTTAGCACCTTTTTAATATTGATTGATTATAAACATTTTCTACCATTTAAGATACAATGTCGAGGATTGCTCATGCTGATGGGGTATGCATGGGCAAGAGTCTAAAAAACAACAAATGTTGGAAGATAATGTTGCACAATGATAAATTTGACAGAAGTGAGATTATTTTGCTCCCTGATGTTATTCAGCTACTCAGTTGATGGCCAGGTCTTTATTTCAAGATTATAAATTGGCGCTCTAGTCTCTGTATCTACAGTTGGACTGTTTCACAATCATATTTACTAAAATAATTAATGTTCAACCGTAGCAGAGCAGAGGGAAACAAACAGTCGTAAGGGGTAAATGTACTAATTCATAGTTATTGCTAGACTGGACGTCACCTGTAACCATGGCAATACTTAGTTAGTACAGACCAAAACCTAAAACTATTCGGGTCACTTGACTGCTCAAAAAGCGGAGAGTGAGTGTGTCCTTCAGGTGGAAGCAAAACATCTTCAACTTTACAGTCTTTCCCTTCCTGATGAATTTCAATCTTTTGATACGTCATAACTTAGTGTGGACCATTTGGATTGTCTCAGAACACAAATCATGTTCGGGACAACTCCTGTGGGAAGACGGCTGAGAATCTATTTTACATCTACACTCTGGTTTTCTCTGATTTTTATGACCGTAGCCGGATTTAGTGCTCGCATGAGGAATGACAACAATGTTTGTCTTCAGAGTGATCCTCGCATTCAACTAAGTTTCAGCAGGCCTTGTGCTGTTTGGGAGTGAGTGCTCTCGAGTTTTCGTCTCAAGAATTTAAATCTCTACCACTGAAGTAGGAAATAATGAAGACCTTTCGATGCTGCTGCAGTGTTTACATGCTGCAAATATGGGTGCTGATTTTAATATGGTGTTTCGGTGGGTTTAATTCTCCATCTCAATTTATGCATTCTGTGTATTTATATTTAATTTAATTTTTTACTTATTTTTTATCTTATTTCATCACGGGTAATATTTTCCATCTTATTTTCCATGTTATGTTCAGTCTTTTTATTTTCCCATATTGTAACACTTTGTGCTGCATTTCTTGAAGGAAAGGTGTTTTACAAAGTGTATTATTATTATTATTATTATTATTATTATTAGTGTATAAATACCTAAAATGGCTAGACATTAGACTATTTCCAGGTGTTTGAGCATTCTAGATAGGTATAATGCTGGAAAAAGAGAAAATTAAAAGATATGGTACTGTCGGATAAGGCTGAAAATTAATTGAAGAAAGATTTTGTCCTCATCTCACATTCGACAATAATAGCAAAGTAAAATATAATTAAATAATGAGCCCAAGTTTGAAGAAAGTTTGCCAGCTTGTGTTGTTGTCATGTCTCCTTTCCCATCGCTGTGTGCGCGTGCTTTTCCTGATAATTATGTGAAATATTGAGTGATTTTCAACATGTGGGTCATAGGCCTTTGGAAGGTCTCAGAAAACACATATAAGATATTTATGTTTAATGTAGTGAATGTTTTTGTTTTTCATTGAAGTGACAAGTTTAAACACCCTCCCATAGGCCTTAATGATTGCATTTTTTTATTTATTTTTTATTTTTCGGGATTTCAACCCCCCATCATTTGTTAGATTTTTGCCCAGTGGCCTCATTGTTGTTTTGTTCCCTAGTTATAGTTTAACTCCTGAAAAAAACACTGTAGGTCATTGTTTGAAAAGTGACGCAAACCATGTGGATAACGTGGTTTCATGTGGTGTTATCTGTGTTTGTTCTTCAGGTATTACACCAGACATTCCCCCAACACACATTCCTGATGAATGGACTTATCCATGGTGTCAAGGTAAGTTATCAGTACACACAAACAGAATAGTCTCTTTATGACGGCAATTTAGTGATGACGCGATGCTAGCAAATTATGTCTAGTTGGTTTATTGACCATACCTCAATAACAAGCAATATCTTTTGTGTTGTTGAAATTGTAACGACTTTAAATGAATGGAAGGAAAAACTTTGTGTGCGCTCTGGAGTTGATCGGTAGTTGTTCACTAGAAATAAATATGCCGTCATTAAATGGGCAACTTTTTTTTTTTGCCAACTTAATACGTACCAATTTTACAGTTTATAGACAGTAAATAGGCCACACTAAACTATGACGCATCAAAAGATAGTTGAGCAGTCAAGTGGCCTGAATAGTTTTAGGTTAAATATCTGGTAAAACAAAGCCATACAGTAAGGCATGCCAGCAGCCAAAATATGCTTTTAGTGTTTTTAGCACTACAGCTGCTGTTAACAAACATTGTTCTTCTTCAGCAAAATTGTCTTGCTTTTATTTGGCCTTGGAAGATTTGCTGAGCATGTGCACTCTTGTTCAGTGACGCCCTGCTTAACACCAATGCAGTTACATGTAAACACCTGCAGGTTCTCCAGCTGGCTACAGAATATATCATAGTCGCACGTTGAGAGCCAAGAGCACCTTCATGGTCCCTTTTCAGGGCAAGGAGAGTGTGTCTAAAGAAAGTTGGAGTGCTTGTAATTATTTTAGATTTCCTATTTTCTTGTTGTGATGTTGAGGAAAAAACATTGGGCCTCATTTATTAATATGTGCATATAAATGTTACTACTTTGCGCACACATGCAAAATGACTAATTATGCATTAGTGAATATTTCGGTGCTTCATTAATAACAACGTCGACATCCGACTTCTAATTCAACATTTGAATGCCTCACAGGTTGTTTTGTTATTACTTTTTTTGCATGCTGTTCATCCTGTTAAACTCTATTTATGCACAGTTTCAGATAAAGATTAGGCTACACTAATATTGTTAGTAAATTATACTATTTGTAGAATTAGATCCGAGTGGTGGCTGTGTAGCATTGTTTCCGACTCGTGTGATCAGATGTTTGAAGCTTTATTTAAAAACCTCAAGCTTCAAAACATAATATATTGCGATTATGACAATAATTAAAGAGGATGAAAGGGTGTCATTTCATAGTCATTTAATACATTTGGCCAATGCATAAGTAAATTAACAGTTTTAAATATTGTCTATTAAAGCATTTTTTTTTATAAATGCGGTTTTAATATGCGATGCATTTAGTTAAAATCTGTGCGTACGCATGGTATAAGGTTCTAAAATATTTTGCAGTCGGAACAAATTCAATCTCGGATTTACGCGTAAATCGTGCATACGCATGGTTCAAGCATGTCTGTGAATCTCTGACCAAGAAATACTTACTATGCGAACAAGTGACCACCAAGGAACACGTAACAATCTGTTTGTATGTCAATGTAATGGATTGATTGTTTTTATTTTGTCTAAATAAAATTTTTTTAAAAAATCATGTTTTCATGATGACAAAAACTATTTTGAGGTCACACAAAAATGAACCATAAAAAAAATAACTGTCTATTATTAACCAGATGATAACATTTCAAAGAGCATCTGTATTATCTGGCTGTAACCATGTGTCAATCATAATGCCCCCACTGGTTTTTACTTCAAAACAGACGTCAAACCAAAACCTGCAGGTTTCTGTGTTGACGGGGTGCGTTGCGTGTACTTGAATCACAGTCGCTGTGCACTTTTTTTGGCTCTCGTGCCCCAATCTCTGTCTCTCCGTCCTCTCCAGGGCCTGTTATCATTTCTGAGTGCTCCGCTGATTGGAGCGTTGTCAGACGTATGGGGACGCAAATCCTTCTTGCTGCTAACGGTCTTCTTCACCTGTGCACCCATTCCGCTGATGAAGATCAGCCCATGGTGAGTACAAAACACCAACAGCTTGTTTGTATTAGGTTGCATTACAGTACTTCACCGCCTACCTAAAAACAAACTACAGCCCCCAAAATGACGAATTAACGACATTATAAACTTCACAAATGTAAAATTACAATGTTTAAAAGCCAAACCCTTTTATTCTTTCAGGTGGTACTTTGCAGTTATCTCCATGTCCGGCGTCTTTGCCGTCACCTTCTCTGTGATCTTTGCCTATGTGGCTGATATCACGCAGGAGCATGAGAGGAGCACAGCATATGGTTTGGTAAGGAGATGGTTGACCAAACCGAGTGCTGTTCAAATATGTGTCTTTTAAATGCCTCCAGAATGATTATGAGGCAACTGTCAGTGAAGATTTATTATTATTTATAGAATTATGCCTGTATCGTTTGTCACTTTTCAAAACTGAAGAAGTTCTCGACCCAAAGAGTCCTAACAATTAGAAAATATAAATGCCTTTAAAAGACAGATCAGTCCCTTCCTGTTTTGCTCAGCTGTGCTTCTCGCTCCCTCCAGGTATCCGCTACCTTTGCAGCCAGCCTGGTTACCAGCCCGGCCATCGGAGCCTACTTATCTGTGGCCTACGGCGACACCTTGGTGGTGATCCTGGCCACAGCCATTGCCCTGCTGGACATCTGCTTCATCCTGGTGGCCGTACCGGAGTCGCTGCCAGAGAAGATGAGGCCAGCATCATGGGGAGCACCCATCTCCTGGGAGCAGGCCGACCCCTTCGCTGTGAGTAACAACATAACACATTTTGTTGTTCATTTTATATGACCCAGTATTACGCACAGGTTTCTTACCAAACAGCAGTTGATTGCAGTGTGTTTCATCATCTCTGTTTGCCAACCTGCCAACCTGTACGCATTTAGTGTAGCCTGCACGCTTTTTGACATCCAAGTACGCTGGTACACGTTTTTACTTCAAGGTCGTTTTTTTTTTTTTTCCTCCCTTCAACACCTGGATGGAAATGGATAAAAGATATAGCAACGCTAAACGAAAGACATGGGAGGAAAGTGTCTTCTCGGACCATTTATCTTTCTACCGATTTTAAAAATGAATAAATAATAAAAATGACGCTTTACTGCGTACAAAAGCTTTTAATGTCAGTCACGCCACACTGTTTGGACCGAGAAGTAGCTGCAGGAAACCTCCCAGACCTAAACTAGCGTCTCAACGTTAGGTTAGCAACCTGGACACCTGATGTAGAAAAGTTCAGTTAAAAAAACAATTCTCACCAGCACCTGTGTGCAAGTTTGTTAGTAAGTAAGTTAATAGTCGGCAGTATGAGGATGAGGTTTTTTGTATTTTGGTTACTATCCCTCCATTTCAGTTCAACATGGAAACACTGTCCAGAGGAACAAAACAAAAAGTGTTGTACTAAAGAACTATAACTTTGGAAGATACTCACCTGTCAGTTAAAATATACATGGTGATTATGAAATGAAGGCTTATTAAAGTAGGAGACAATGGTAAATGTCTCCACTAACATTGCTCATGTCTATGTAGCTATCAATTTAAAGTTAAATTGTTCTTGCTGTTCTCCTTTCAGTCTCTGCGTAAGGTGGGCCAGGACTCCACGGTGCTCCTCATCTGCATCACAGTGTTTCTCTCCTACCTCCCCGAGGCTGGCCAGTACTCCAGCTTCTTCCTCTATCTCAGACAGGTAACCCTCCGCTCCTAAACATGACGGGATTAAACACAAGTTATCCAAACAAACATTGTTCACACATCATGTAATAGCACCTACTCATCCAAATGTGACATGGAAATGTCAGATTTGTTATTTAAGGATTCAACTGTAAACTGTATTCAGACAACACAAACGGCGTATTAAATAGATTTTTGTAGAAGTCTAAAATGGATAACAAATAATTATTGTGATATTCGGAATCTAAGACGCTGCTTTCTTACATGAAGTTGTGGTTTGTTATATTTGGTATTAATATGGCAGCGTCGTACTTAAACCATTTATTTTGCTCATAAAAAGCTGGAATTGCTACAGGAAAACTCAGAATACTCTCTGAACAGGTGGAGAGAATTTTTCCCGACACAAGTTTGCCTACATAAAAAATAAAACTGTATATTAAAAGCACAAATAGCTGGATTTAGACTCCTTCAGTCGTTGTCTTAAAGGTACAGTAGCATCTGGAAGCTCCTAGCAGCTTCGAGGTGACATGTACTCCTTTTTCAAACTGCGTGAAGTGAGGACTGTTTAGTTTGTGTAAACGTTGTCGGCTGAACCAGTCGAGCAAGTCTGAAATACACACCACCTTAAAAGACCACAAAGTAGTTCTGGAGCGTTGAGGCTAACATCTCTTCACGCCTTCCAGTTCCCAGTATGACGAAGTTGCTTTATCATATATATCTCTCCACATTCATTGTCATAAATTAAACACCTCGCACCAGCTGCCCTACACCTGAGGCTGCCTGTATTGACGGAGATAAAGAGCAGCATACTTGACCTAAATACAAGGGGAGAAAAAAAAAAAGAGGTGCACCTTTTTTGTTGTTCCAAAATGCAGTTGTACACAGCACATATTTACAAAAGGCCACAAACAACCCGCCTTCTTCCTTTGTGTTTGGTGAGAATTGGGGGAAGGCTTTGAGCAACTTGTCTTCTCATGTTCTAACTTGTGTTTTCTGAATGATACCTCCCCCGCAGGTCATAGGCTTCTCATCAGAGACAGTGGCTGCCTTTATCGCTGTTGTGGGGATCCTCTCAATACTAGCCCAGGTACTGAAATACACTTTTGCTGTTGAATAACATGTAAAATTGAGTCGTCTCCTCCTCATGTTTGTTTGTTTGTTTGTTTGTTTGTTTGTTTATTAATGTTCTTCTCAATTGTTAATTAACATGGCAGAAAATAGTGAAACGCTTCACATTTTCCAGAGCCCATGTTGACGAAAGTTGAAGTCAAGTCAAATTGTATTTGTCTTGACTTATTTGCATCACAGCATTTTAGAATCTATACAACAAACCACACCCTCTGTCCTTAGACCCACAGTATGGATTAGCAAAAACTACGCAAAAACTACGCAAAAACCTTTCAACAGAGATAAAAGAACAACAGAGGACAGATAGATGTGTGAACAGTGTAGACAGAAATAACAATAGGGTCTTCAACTTGCTTGTTTTGTCCAAAAACCAACCTAAAGTTATTTAGTTTACTATCACAGAAGACAAAGAAAAGCAGAACATTTGAGTGGATAGTTTATTTTTATATTTTGTTGCAGATAACTTTTCTGTCTGTTGATTAATCAATTGTTTGATTCAGCTCTATGTAAGAGTCAAGACTCCAGTGAATTGAACATGATTCAAACTATTTGCTGCATTACTTTATGCTTCCTGAGAGGTGACCTGTGTGACCTGTGTGACCTGTGTTTCTGCAGACGGTGGTGTTGGGGATCCTGATGCGGTCCATAGGGAATAAGAACACGATCCTGCTCGGCCTCGGCTTCCAGATCCTTCAGCTGGCGTGGTACGGCTTCGGGTCTCAGCCCTGGTCAGTAACATCTAACACACATTCATCCTTCCACTGCAGTCATTCACAGGGACAGACACCCCCACACACTAAGAACCAGAAATGAATTGAGAAATATGCTTTTCGATTCTACTTTATGATTCCTGAAAGCAACGTTTGGTTTTCTATGCCTCCATCTGCAGCGCAGGTTCAGAAGTATGTGCACACTTGAGATATAAGTGATTCATACAAATGTGATCACACGGCAGTATAATTCAAGCAAGCCAGGAAGGAAGGAAGTTTGTCCAATATGAACAGGCATTTCCTGCAGCATTGTGCAACACCACAGTCATTGGCATAATGCTTCTGAATCAGATGAGGGCGGCTCATTCAACCCCAGTATATTTAACTTGTGCACAGAAAGTTGGAGACTATTTACATTTCTCTTTTTTTAAACTTCCAAGTAAAGAAAATCACAAAATACCTTTATGACAAATGTTTGTGGAAGTCAGATCTGCCGAAAATGTGATATTTTTCTTTCAATGCTAATCAAATAATAGTCCAAGAACCTAAAGATACGGGCAGATACCAACCAGAATCTATGATCAGTCAATAAAATCTAAACGTTACCCTTGTTGTTCCCTGTTTTTGTAATGCCCTGACAAACCACCAGAGGGAAGCATATGCTTATTCAATAGCTCGTGAGACTGATCTGATAACTGAGACTCTATAAAGGCAACAATATACTGTTGTAACTCAAAAGATATTGTTTGACCAATGTGAAATTATTTTCTTTTGCACCGGTATTTTACTGTCAGGGAAGTTACAGTTTGAGATTCAGCGCCTTTCAAAACATTTAACTCAACTGTTTCACTTGAAACGTGTAAATATGAAGAAACGGTGCTTTTACTGAACAACCACCACGCTGACACACGCAGGTCATAGATCATAGCACCTGCGTCAGTTTGTTTTGTTGTTTCTGCCTGGAGGGGAGGGCAGGGTGACCCATAACAGCCATTGATTCTGAATGAATGCATTCACAACATGTCGTCTTGTTGCTGCTGTCTGCTTTAGTCAATACCCAGGAAATTGAGTTAAATAAAGGTCAGGTTGTTCCATGTTCACAAAAAAAGAAAAAACACTATCCATCACTTCTAGAGTCTCAACATTGGAACTCTAAAGCAGTCACATGATTGAAAACCAAAATATAAAAATCTTTGTCATGGTTTTAGTTTGTCATAAATTGAATAGGAAGTACAACTGTGTCTCAAAGTAGCTTTGACATTTTTGACTGAGGCTCAGTCACTGCTTATTTATATATAGATGCAGTTTGGTTACAGAAGCACATTTTCCACAATTGATTCAAAGTTTAAATTAGTTTATTTTTTTGCCATAATCCTTTAACCATAGTAGGCATAACAACCTTCAAGGACATGTATTAATCCAATTCCTAAAAGGTTAAAAAAAGTTTTTTGTATCCTTAACAAATGTGTGTTGTTGGTTGCAGGATGATGTGGGCTGCTGGAGCTGTTGCTGCCATGTCCAGCATCACGTTCCCCGCCATCAGCGCCATCGTGTCTCGTAATGCAGACCCCGACCAACAAGGTAAGTTACTCAACTGTTAACATCTCTCACTTTTTTCTTTTTTTAATAAAATAAGCAAGCATCAGTGTTTGATTGTGTCTTAACACAAACCGCTACATATGAACTTAATGCCCAACTAAAACAGTCTTAAATAAGCTAAGTTATTGTTTAAGCTATTGAATATCTAATCACAGCACCCTGCATTCAATGCTGAATTTAGTTACTTTTATTTTACAGTTTTCCATTCCAGGTGCAATACACACGTAAATAAAAAGTATTTAAGTTCAATGCACTTTTCATTTGTTGACGAGGGCATCTGTGCCCACACATTGCACACTGATATACTTGAGAGATAAACACAGTTAAGCACACCTGTATATTGTTATCTCAAATAGGCCTCCACTGATTAAAAATATGGAACATGTATCTGTCTGAATGTTATTTGCTGCTGTATACCTGTGTCCGAAAACAGCGCAGGTAGTTGATCTATAACATACATTTTTATTCGCTTGACAAATGACTAAATTTCATTCGGATTGGAGATGTTTACTGACAGTGTTTATACCCGTCTGCCTGCAGGTGTTGTCCAGGGGATGATTACTGGAATCCGGGGCCTCTGTAATGGTTTGGGCCCTGCTCTTTACGGTTTTGTCTTCTACTTGTTCCACGTGGAGCTAACCGACACGGACGGCTCTGAGAAAGGGGTCAAACCCAACATGGCCAACCCCACTGATGAGGTAGATACACAGTACTGTTACACACACAAATAACAAGTTGCACATGTGGTAGCTGTGCTTAAACAAAATGTTTCCCTCTTCTCAGAGTGCCATCATCCCAGGTCCTCCCTTCCTGTTTGGTGCATGCTCAGTGCTGCTGTCTCTGCTGGTGGCACTGTTTATCCCGGAGCACACGGGGCCCGGCGCGAGGCCTGGTGCCTATAAGAAGCACAGCAACGGGGCACAGAGTCACTCCCACAGCCCTCAGGGCAGCGGGGCCGAGGGCAAGGAGCCACTGCTGGAGGACAGCAGTGTATAACCACAGCTAAGGGGGGCAGACAGCACTCCGACCCAACACCCCGCACACACGGACAGAAATACACATTTTACCACATGGACACACTCTCACCTCAGGCACACATCAGACTCAAGTGCCATGAAGAGGTGTTTGTGTCCACGGCACAAAAGTGGGCACTCCTTCCTTAGCTGCCCTTTTTCTTTTTTTTAAAAAGCGGGGTATTGTGAGGACTCTCTAAAGACCCTGTATGAAGAGTGTGTGAGTATTCTTTTGGGCTGCTGTGGAAAGGTGTGTGTGTGTGTGTGTCTTGCTGAGCTGGACTCTAATCCTTGGTTTCTATAAAGCGGTAACAGAGTGGAGCAAACAGCTTGTCCCCTCCTGGTGCAAAACAGAACCGGAGTGATTTGGTTTAGAGTGTGGGTGGGGTGGATATCAAATGTTACTAAATACCTGTGTGATTCTTCATATTCTTCTGTAGCCAGTGAAGTGGCAACTTTGTCTGTTTGTCCGACAGGAGTGTAACAAACAGCCAGTTGAGCACTTGTCTGCTGGTCTTTCACGAGCTAAATTCTGGTCTGATGCTTATCTTTGCAAATACAGCTCTGTTAAAGCGTCCGAGAAGGGAACACAGTTCTTCCTCTGAATGCACAGCAGCAACTGTACACCTACGAGAGGCGCCTGCCTAATCTAGGTCAGGATGGGTCAACCAGTTCAGATATAAAAAGCTTCGTAAGACCACACTTTGTTTAAACATCACACTTCTGACAGAGAGAGAGGTGTGTGTGTGTGTGTGTGTGAGTGTGCGAGAGAGAGAGAGAGAGAGACACCACTTTATTAGCTGAAGCTGTTTTTCAGTGTTTACTTGCCATTCTCTAGATAAGTAGTACAGTTTGGGTTGTATATTTTTCTCTGTTCGAACTGAAAGCTAGTTGTGCTTCAAATTTTTAGTCAAGAAACAAATGTTGCCTCGAAGTGACTTAATATATATATATAAATATATATATATTAATTACGTAACCTGTATGAAGACCGAGGTCTGAAAAGGCTCTGTAATCGTGCGCTATCGCTCCCATCGGAGCAGTTACAAACTTTTTATTCCTTTTTGGTTTCATACCCTTTCTGTTACTTTGTTTCCTGAAATGTATCACCATCAGGGTTGAGGCTTACAGAACCATGGTTTTTATTTTACAGGCCTCTGGACCATTTGGAGATAGTGTCGCTATCAGCACGTCAGTGTTGGCACTGACTGTTAATACGGAGTCTTTGAATTAATATCATTAGGTTAAACAGAATATCACTCGTGCTGCTGCGGTAGATAATTCAAAGGTTAAGTGTGATGTGGCGGATATAAATTTCTACAGTGGTAAAATATGAACAATGAAACGGTTTCACAGAACCCCCGACATTTAAGCTTCCATACAAGCCGTTATTAACAGGCACGGCGAATTCCTCAAACCATAACAAGCAAATGGTAACAATTTTAGATGTCGAGCACCTCAAGGAACTGGCTTCGAACTCACAAACTGACACTTAACGGGCTTCAGATTCTCTTCAAAAGGAAGCCATTTGGTCTTTGTCAGACCAGTCCGCACTAACCTGCGCCACCTATAGGAAACACAGATTGCTGCAACAGTAGTTTAGACTTATAGAGGAAAGAAAATGTGTCGCCCCCTACAGGCAAGGAAGGTAACAGCTGCTCCAATTTTGGCAAACGTTACAGCTGCACTTTTGTCTTTGTTTTTTTTAAGGTTTTACATTCTTCCACAAACACCTGTTCACCATGATAGTCAAAATATAGCACTATGTGGCACTCAAAACTACACAATTATTTAAAAAACTTCCACACAAAAAGCATAAAAACAAACCACAAAGTAACCAGGATTACATGACGACTTTGATAGTTATGAATGTCCCAGAATTCTTTAGGAAGTATGATCCAGTCAACACATTCAATAAAATGTAGAACCTTAAATATGCAGGTGTCAAAACTGCAGCATGTATTCTGTTTCTTTGCTGTGGACGGTGCACATCAGCATCTGTCTGCAGGTCTAAGTCGCTGCAGTTGTCTTTCTTGCCAGTAGGCGGCGCAGGTTGAACATGAACTGCGCCTGGTTTTGGTGGCTCGCATCAGTGACACTGTGTTCCCTTTGTTCACATACTGTGCTAGCAACTGGTAAATTATCCTAATCCCAATTTTCAAAAGTTGATTCATAAAATGCCTCAAGTGCATTTAATTAGCCAAATACAACTTGATATGGATAAGTAGCTTACAATGGGTTTCATGCTGTTTAACCTCTATCTGAAGAGAAATGTACGTCATATATTTTGTGCCAATTTTTTTCTGGGTTTCATACTGTGTGTATGTGTGCTTGTTCACTTGAGTGATTTTGAATATTTTTCTTTGTTTTCTCTTGTCTTAATTTTTTGGCTTTTTTCTTTTTTTTTCTTTTTTTTTTTTTTTATAGCTTTTTAAAACTTCATCCAGTAATTTTTAGGAATCTTTTCAACATTATGGCGAGATGGTAAATTATCGACTGTCCATCTGTCTGTCTTTCGATGTCAATTTTCATTTAATAACAAGCATTTCACTGTGATTAGTTATATTTGATATTTGTCCCCAATTTATCAGTAGATAATAACAGAAGTCGCTGAATGTTCAAAGCCAAGCTGTACATGTTGATCCTGCTATACCCTCAACATTTTGACTTGTCATAGTTTTTATTATTTCAGAAGGGGTGTTACTAGACAGAAGGCCATTGGTGTTGATTTAATCTCTGAATATCATACTGTTTTTTTTTTATTATTATTATTTAACATTTATTGGACCAACACATTGGTAAACCCATGGATTCAGATCCTACTAAATTTGGTAAGATTCTGCACCAGCCCCATGTGCACTCGTACAGCTTTCAAGCAGACGACTGTAAATGTACTAAAATTACTCGTACGTACAGCAAGTGTATATATTTATTGCTCAAGGAGATGGCCACCTCTTGGTCTATTTGGTTGTATGGTGCAATTATTATGATTATATTTCTCAAGATTTACCTGCTGGCCACTCCTGTTTTTAGTACGATGTGGTTTGTGGCCTGAACCCCCCCCCCCGCCCCCCCTCTCTCTCTGTGTGCCTAAAATTAGCCAAGAAATGAGTATGGCAACATAAGTAAATGGTGGTTATTATGTAAATATGGGAAACTAATGACAAACTATTTATTAAAGGTTTATTGTACAATGAAATGTTTGAGTTTGCCTCTGTGGGTTCTGGGTTGTTTACCATACATGTTGTATCATCAGGGTGTTCCTCTGCAAGTAATCAATTTATAATTCCTTTTAGTGTTATGTTTAAAACAGATCCTGAATTGTATGTCTGCTAAATCCCATTAGATCCCATGACAAAGTTGTACTTACTAGTAAGTAATTTTTTGTAATGCTCTAACATGTTGGATGTTTGTTTAGTAATCCTGCCCTTCAGAGTTATATTGAGGCTCTAATGCTTTCCTCCACTTAGACACTGTGTATACTCAACTGCTATTAATGCACAGACCTAAGCTTATTTACTTTCTGTGGTCTGAGCTTTCTTTGTTAAAGCCACATGGAGGCAGTAGTAAAGTGAACAAGGCCATCACGCTGCTTCGATCCAATATGGAGTCATTTCAGGGCCAGAATAATATAACTTTTATTAAAAGCAGCTACGGTGAGGGGAGAGAAATGTGACGTGATTTTATTTACTTTATTTATCATTCTCTGTAGTAAATAGATTATTCTTAGGTTATTGCTGAGCGCACGCACACAGAAGAATGCTACCAAGAGCTCAAAACGTAATCCAACATGATTTGTTTGTTTAGGTTGTTGATCCTATTGAAGCCATTATCTGTAGTATCGAGACTTTGGGCTCGCCACTGAGGTGTACTGTACCACATTACAACGCTAACCACAAATATGCATTATAATCCTTTAGTTTTATACAAAGACTTAAAAAAAGTCTAGTTGTATTTATTTTCCTTTTGGAATTTGGCTTTATTTAGAAACCGTTGCCTGGTGTGTAAAATCATTCAGACATTTTTAATCTTAATACATTCATTAAAGGTTTGTTTCACTCAGTTATATGTTGTGTGTTGTGGTTTCACACAGAAACCAGCAGCATATTATGAATGTAAATGTGGGTGAATTGACTGTTGACATTTGGGCTCAAATTTCAATTTTTCTGTCGTTTGCAGGAGGAGGCCTTTGCAAAAAAAAAAAAAAAAAAACGTGCCACCATGATCCTCCACGAGATTAGATTTAATGGTGCTTTCACATCCCTTTCACGCTTGCTTTTGAAAGCGATGAGTCTACCGAGACAAACGGCGAAAGACTCGTCAGCCACTCGTGGGACGTTTCCCCTCTGCATTTACAGAAGGGTCGCTGCTCGCTGCTCGCTCCTTCTGTCTGCTGGGATGTGATGATGTCGGCAAAGTGTCCCAAGTGGAGCAACAGGTGCTGCGTGGTCTTAACGTGGGATAGACGAGATAATATTAAGACTCTTAACTGTAATCCATGCCCATTTTTTTCATGAGCAGCCCTCTAACAGCCCTGGGCACTGAGGTGGTGGTTCTCACCAGCACAACAGGGCTTCTTATAATGTGCATACTGTGGCCTGTGGGCTTCATAAATCTAGTGGCTGGTGAAAGGAAGATGACCACCAATGCGCCAGTTATATATCACACTGTTGATTTTTAGATCCCTCCACATGTAAATGCATGCAGACCCATGTTTGACATGTGTAATGTTATTTTCCCATGTAAAGCACTCGTGTCACCAAAAGGAAGAGGGGGGTGGATGTTGTAACTTGCAGCCTCCAGTGCTTGGTAGCTACACAACTCAACAAACAGCAGGCTCCAACTCTCCGGGAATTAGGGGCTCACAGCCTTGTTGGGATTAACAGCTCTCTGGCAGGGAAGGGATTGGGCATGTTTTAACAAGAGCAACTTTGCTGAGCGCTTTAGAGGATCTACCTGATGACTTCCAAGGCACAAGTGTGTGTGAAAGAGCCCCTCTCGAGTCCCCACCGACCCCCCCGTCGTTTAGTTGTGCTCGTGTTGGGGATGAAAAGAGGCCATGTGACTATTTGGGGGAGCTGCTGGAATGTATTGTGATGCAGAGTCGCTGTCATAGCACATTTACTTTCCAGGCTTCAATTAGGTGCATGAGAGTGGAAGAGTGCTTACATGTTTGAAAACCGGCCTCCTGGTCTTGGCTACAGGCCATGCACGGTCCACAGCACCGTCACTATAAATGGGAGTGTCCATTAACCTCGGAGAGGCTGAGCATCCATCAAGCTCGGCCTCAAAACTTAAAGTATTGTCTTTGCAAATACCTTAAAATGTCAGCAGGAAGAAATTTTTCTTTAGAAACCGTAGACGCAGTGGGAAGGGGAAGTGGACCCAGTGGTGGATGTCCCACTCGGCCCTGACACACGGCAGCATCTTTTCCTGTGGTTGGAGAAGTGTAGCGTACTGGCGTCTAGGAAGAGCCCTGAAATGAATCATGCGTGAACCTCATTGTTCTTCCAGTCAAACAGGTCTGTGTGAACCTGTGTTTGTCCCTAACCCTGCGTTCCCATGTTCTATATGCAGACCACCAATGTTTCCTCATATGACTTCCTAGCACATGTAGTTGACGATTAACTCGGGGAATAAGTGTGGCCGCCTCCCGGCAATGGCTGTCTCACACACACAAGGCCGCGATTTAAAAAAAGAAAAAGGTTATCAATTTGAAACTCCTTGTATTTATCTCTCAGATATCTCCAACTCGTATAGATACTGTAGACTTACAGAAATAACACCAGTATGTCACTGTGTGTTCACAATAACAGTGAGTCAGCCTTATCACTCTGAACCCTGGCCCTGTTGTTTTTGCTGTCGCATTCAAACAGGGTGCTGCCAACATACCTTCATGTTGGAGCTAGGTTCAGTGTGGTTGTCATTAATGCGGCCGCATGCAGCAGACACCTAAAGAGGGGCAGAAAGTGCAGCTTCAGGCGTTTTTTTTGTAGGAGCGCTTTAATCGCTCCCTGTAGTGAGCTGATCATTTTAAGCACATTTACAGGATGTCATTACTGAGAGAGGAACAACAAACCAATGTACCTGTTGCTGTGAGTGGCAGTTAAAGTAGCACATCAGTGGGTTTTCAATGTGTTAGGCTATTTACCACAAATATTGTCTACTTTAAATTGCTGCCCACTTTTCTTTTCTTTTTCTTTTTAACAGCGTATAATAAGCTAAATTTAAAAACTTTTATTTCCTTGTGAGCCTCATCAAACACATACAATTTTGCACTGTACCAACAAGCTGTACCAAAGTCAACGTCAGGGTTACCATCAGTGGCGGAAAAAGTACTCAAATAATTTACTGATATAAAGGTAGCAAAACTTCAATGTAGAAATACTGTAAAGTAAAAGTCCTGCATTCAAATTTGACTTAATTAAAAGTACAGATGTATTCGCATCAAATTATACTTTAAAGTACCAAAAATAAAAGTATTCATTTTGCAGACTGGTCCACTCAGAATAATGTTATTATATAATTGTTTAATTACTGATGCATTAATGAATTGTCTGGTAAAGGTGGAGCTGATTCTAATTTCTTTATATACTGATGTGTAGATTAACCTATAGCAATACATTGTTTATCAGTTGATTTATATTTTTGTATTATTAAATGGAATCAGCTTAGTAACTTAAGCTTTAAAGTAAATGGAATGGTGTAAAAGGTACAATGTTTGCAGTGGAGTCGAAGTATAAAGTAGCATAAAATGGAAACACTCAATTCTAAAATGGTACACTCAAGTACTTAAAAACTATACTTAAGTTCAGTACTTAAATTAATGTATTTAGTCACTTTCCAGCATTGGTTATCATACCTGTGTTATACAATTAACATTAAATCAAATGACTAAATGTGACGTGAAAGAGGTCACGTGAATCCACAAAGAACACAAAAACCTCACTGTAGTCCTCACGACCTGCTGAGGAACGTTGAGCATCTGGCAACTAAAACAGATTGTTTTTCACAGGAGTTGGTGGAGACCAAACCAGAGCTTGAAAAGCCGGGGAATAATGATTTTACATTTTCCAGGTGACCAGAAACAAGACTTCAATGTTGTTCCGTGTTTGTTGGCTGTATAGGTCGCTAACGTGTTCGCTATGTCAATGAAATAATATGTTATGGTGTCTATTAGCTGTTTGGGAATTGTTCTGCCTTGTAGTGGCCACAAGGTCATTAAAGCAGCTTAAATGTTTCTTTACATATTACCTACTATATATTTAAACACATCTGTGATTAAATATTTTATACCCACAATTATTTACTGACTTTTTCTGGAGCTTTCAATCGTATTTCTCAGCCTTACTTCCAGATAAAAGATCTAACGCCAGTGTCGAAGACCCAACAGGCGAAATTAACATTTTTATTGTTTTTATTATTTAAATTCCTATTTACCATTTAACACATTTAGTTATTTTTTCATTGTGTCGCCTTTCTGTTATGTCGGGTTCGTTCACACCGTTTTGGCCCTGAAATCACTTAAGAAACCGCCGCCAAGACGCTTTTTGATGTTTGTGCCAAATTCAGATCCATTTCCAGGAAGTCCATGTTTGCTTATTGTTCGTCTTCCGAGTCTGATTTCCTGACAACATAGCTTGTGAAATTAATGCTTTTTAACAGCAAACATGTAAATATCGGATGTTGAAGCTTCCTTGAAGGCACCGCAAAGGAAGAGTTATTTCTCCGAGCAGCATCGCCTCATAACTTGACTGCACGTCACTTTGACAGGAAACCAAATGGCGGGAAATTGAAGGGAAGTTTCAGCTCTCGCAAAAATGATTTTCATACTTCAGTAAATTGAATGGAAATCGATGCCTGTTGGAATAAATGTGTCTAAATACTTGGTGTGCTTTGGAAAATAGTAACCAATGACTTAAAGTACTCCATATTTGTTGATGGGTTTGATGGTTGTAAGAACGTAAAGGTGTTATGGCTCCTCCCCTGAAAATCACGTGTACTTTCCAGATTTTCTGATTTATTCTGTCATGCAAATATGTTGTTTTTTTATTGTATTTTCCCTATTGGCCATGGCAGTTACTGGTGTCCATGGATTTTTGTGCAGTATAAAAATTGATTATAAGATTGTTGATACTAGCTTCAGCTTTGTAACCAAGTCTGGACTAAAATGTAATAAATAAATAAAACCATTGATTAAAAACAACACAAAACTACATTGCACAACTACTCCATTCAAACAATAGTATAAAAACAAACTTAAAATTAAATAAAGATTACAGTATATGGTTTCTTCATACATTTTTGGATGTACTGTTTACTTTGTTGGACGAAAGAACCTTAAATTAACCTGCTATGTTTCCTACTGTAGGATAAATGCATAGGTCTTAAACACAGCAGCATCATCTGCAAAATGGTTAGCTGTGATTTAAAGTAAGTCAATATTCTTTGCAATAACAAAACATAAAACGTGCAAAACTTTAAGGTTCCTTTGAGGGAACAACCACCCCAACATCAGAGCTAAACAGATAAACTCCTCGTATGTGTTGAAGTTGATTTTAAACACCACCGGTCTGCTCTTAAGCGGTCACCGTGATCCACCTGTCACCTAAACCAGACCAATATGAATGCAGATTGTAACTTTACCACTGAAGACAACAGCCAGATGTTAGTGGTTGTTAGTGGTTTTTTGTCCAGTGGGAAAGGGTCTACAGGCACTGTGTCCACGTTGAGTTAAGTACAGTCGGACTGCTCCACCTTCAACACGCAGAGGTCAAGATTAGGAGGTTGTCAGGGTTAAGAAGACAGCTAAAAACAAATGTGCTTTTTTAGTCCCCAGCAACAGGCGACAGGCTGGTCACAGCATTCACGTCGTGCATTTATGCGTCACTTGTTTTTGGTTCATCTCAGCCTCAATAACACATCAATAGTTCTGAGCCATAATTACCCTAATCTGGTCAAAATAGCAAAGAAGGGCACGCACTTTGCTTTGGCCACACTGGTGTAAAAAAGACATATTGTGAGTCATATCCAAGTTTTTCCAAGAACATGTTTACTACTTTTAATGTTTAATGTTCTTTTTCTCACATTGTCTGTCTGAATATACCTGCATGTCTGAAAGGCCCCTTTTTAGTGCATTCAGTGGAATTGCGTTGCTAGGCAACAGCTTGGGTCCATGTTTACTTCCTGTCAGCTGATGTCATTCGCATACAGTGCAACTGGAAATAACCTGGGACACATTTATAATGTTTACATTTAAACTGTGAAATGGTCTATATATTGTATAGTTGTGACGTCAAAACCAGACGGAAATCCTCACCGCTTGTTTCAAGAAACAGCATCTGTATATTTCAAGATTAAAGAGATGTCTGACATTGTAAAAATGGTTGACAGTTAATGGACGTCCACTTCCACGCAACATAAACATCTAGAGCTGAAAAAGTGGATGTTATAATGAAGCCATGGCACTGTTGGACGTACAACACGTTAACATATCAAACATATTTCTGATATGTTCTTTAGGTTTATTTTACAGATTTTAATATTCTCTTATTGGATATTGGCTATCTTATTCAATTAAATATGTTTTTGTTTAATTGATATGCCGAGATGTTTTATATTTACCCATGTAAAGCATTTTATTACACTATTATGATTATTGTTATTGTGGTATGATAGCATTTCCCACGATCTTCCATGCAAAACCCATACACAAACCCTGTTTCTTCTCTTCTACAGAATATCCATCACAAACAGACAAAACCTGAACTTCTTACTAATAATTAGCTCTGAGATGCAGGACGCTCCTGCATTGCATGATGGTCCACTCGGCTCAGTAGCTAATCACTTTTGGTGACCTTTTTCTCCTTGTTGTTACAAGTTGTTTTGAAGGCGTTAGCGAGCATCACCTCTTGACCCTGTTGCTTCTGTTTTCCTTCCACCATCTCTGACGTGTTGTTGTGAACACGTCAGAGCCTCTGAGCTCCCCTCTCTTGGTAAATAACTCTAATTACTACTGAGTGCTGATATTACTAATGAGCTGCTCCCCTGTTTTACTTCCCACTGAATCGATGCCTGCGTCACCAGCAGAAAGTGGGTGGTGTTCATTCACACCACCCGCCTACTTTATAGAAAAATCTAGACCAGAGAATCGTTCACAAAAAAAGCGGATTAAAATGTCACAACTGCCACAGAAATCCCGTAAAGTGCAGCTGTTTTTTTTTTTTTTTTTATTCCAGTAAAATCTATTTCAGGACAATAGAAAACAGGACGTGATGATCTTACTTTGTAAACAGGTAGTGAACCAGCAGTGGTGATAGAGATGGCATTGTGGCACAATTGCAGCTTACGCAAGCGTGCCATCGAGAACAATCTCAGATATTTTCAGCCTCTGAGAGCTCATGTTCGAAATACGTAATCTAGATGTTTTTCCATTAGTCCGTCTGAGTGTGAGAACATTACGGGATCAAAAGGAGGATCGAGTTCTGTTTTTTTAAACAATGGTTGAATCACAGAAGGATTTCCTTCCTCGTCGTTTCCCGTCGGCTTCCTAAAAAAACAGAAGATCTTCTTCATTTCTGAACATGTACAGCTGTATGACGTCTGACTGGAATCAGTCACTCTTAGTTATTTCCAAAGATGAATCAAGGATGTATTTTTGTTTTTGGGCCCCTGCAAAACTTTCCTCAAACGCATTTGATCTTGAATTGAGTTGGAAGAAATATAACAGCCGAATTAATTAATGCATAAGTGACATTGTTTCATGATTGCCTGCACTTCGTTTTCATAAGTTAAAATCCTTGATGCAAACATGGATCAACATGGCATAGTTATATTGTTCCCTTGAAATCCAAACTACTGTGCTTATGTAAAAAGATACAAAACCCTAAACTCCCAGCAAAACTTTCAGAATTCACCGAGCTCATAGTGGCAAATTAAGTGCTTGTTTTAGGACAAACACCACTCAGAACCTGTTTGCAGACTTGTTGTCTTGATATTGGTAAAATTAGTTGAGCAGCACTTCAACATAATTAATAACCATTTACAAAACCTGTATGCCAGTTTCTGAGATCGTGGAGGAAGTCAGTACTGTTGGTATTGAGTTTACTGTATCTTTCTGGCTATGAAATTACAATATTTGTAATTATTTGTACCACTTGGATTGCCAATAAATATTTGTGTACTGTATCTTCTTTTTTAAATAAAATTTACAAGTAAACTTATCAGTGAAAAAAAGAAATTGCTTTGTATGGTTTGTGCTGAAGAAGGATCATGTTAATTGGTAATCATCGCTCACAAACGGCTCTTTTTATCTCACCACTTGGCTACAGTCACACTACGATGGACATTTAACTACATGTTGTTGTTGCACTACAACTCTGCCTACTTTAGCTAAACTGTTTTATTTTAAACACTTGGACTACCATGCATGTTTCTAAATACTGCATATCTGTATTTGAAGTATGCATTAAACCACACTGTATACTGGTACTATATTTGTACTTCTTAGAAATCCTACTTATTGTCTGTGCAACTTACTATAAAAAAACCTGCTATTTTCTGTTGACCATGTTGTCAAGTGATTCTGAGAAAACACAAAATTTCACAATTGTTTTGTAATACAATAGTTGAATAAGCCACTTAGATCTGCTCCTCTGTGTGATGTCGCAATGTGAACAAATCTAACTAGAGAGCAACAACATCTGAGCTATCCATGACAACAGAGCAAACCACATCCACTGAGAAAGACAGGGAGATGTGGTTGAAAGGCCTGCAAAAAAAAATGTTAGCAAGAGGTACTTGAGTTAAGTTCAAGGTCCAGAGTGGACAAATTCTGACTCAGATTTTTTTTTTTACCTCTGCTACACATGGTTAGTGTCCTGATGGCCAGGGGAGGGGCCGAGGTCAGCAATGCTGCTCGCCAATCACTGGAGTTGTGTCTGAATAATCAGACTGTTAATCAAACCTTTGTAGACAACCCGCTCCATCCACTGGGCCTAAAGTGGAGAAAGTTTGAGTTTTATTTAGACTCTTTTTTTTTAATGAACAGCTGAAAAAGTATATTTTGTATTATTATTATTATGATTATTATTATTATTATCATATACTATGACTGTAGTTAAATGTTGTTGTATTTTCGTACTGCAACTAATTTTCAATATCCATTATTTCCATTAAATTCGTTTAGACTATAAAATGTCACAAAGTACCACTGATCACGGTTAAAGAAGAAAATCAGCAAATCCTAAATTCCAATTGCTTTTACTTTCATCACATTATCAAAATGGTTGCCGATCATTTTTCTGCCAATGAAATAATTGATGAATTGCATCAGTCCTGGTGTATTCATATTTATAGTAGCAACACGTTCGTTTTTAATTTAAATAAAAATAAATGAAAAAGCCTTCTGTACTTCATATTTAAAATGTTTGACACAACAAAGTATCGGTATAAGTGAATAAATGCCTTTCCAACGTGCTGCCAGCTGACAGTGGGATCAGGTTGTTGTGTAATCCAATAAGCTCCAGTCCGTATTTCCCCTGAAGCCCATCTGGCTCACTGGCGAGGTTTGTTTACTGGCGTAGAGGCTGGGAAGAAGAAAAAGAAGGGGAAGAAGAAGAAGAAGAAAAAGAAGGGGAAGAAGAAGAAGAAGAAGAGGAAGAAAAAGAAAAACAAAAAGAAGAGGAGGAAGAGGAAGATCCTGCAGGACCTGGGAGACGGTACAATCTACCTCTGTCCGCGGGGGGGGGGGAGAAAAATAACTCCTAAACTTTATTTCACCTACTTTTTTTTTTTTTTTTTGTTGTTGTTCCTTCTCCTTCGGATACACGCGCGAGCCTTTAACTGTTGAGGCAGGAGCGTGGATACAACGTGGGAGCACACAGATTATTATTTATGACCTGTTCACAAAGCAAAAGAAGAAAAAGAAAGAAAGAAGAGCTGCGGAGGAACGAACGAAGAGTCCGTCTGTCAGAGAGGGAGAGAGAGAGAGAGAGAGAGAGAGAGAGAGGGAGAGAGAGAGAGAGAGAAATCTCTGCACCGAAGTGGAGTGAACGAGGAAAATAAAAAACAAACATAGTATTTCAGAAGTGAAATAATCCGACTGAGATGTGTTGAGCTGGCTAGGGAGCCTGAGTATTGTTGTTTATTTTAGTTCTTCTTTCTTTTTTTTTTTAGACGCTAACGTGACGCCACGCAGCCACAACCATCGAGTCAGCAGCCAACGGCTCCTCTCTCTCCCCCCGCAAAAAAAATCCCTCTAAATTAAGTTAACGGTCGCTTTTACTGGGATATTCCCGCATGCAATTTATATCCTGCTATCAGGAAACACGCGCCGCAGCCGTGTGGTGCGCGCGGGGTTCATACAAGTTTAAATTGATTGAGATAGTTGGTTGTAAAGCGGCTCAAACTTCACTTGTGGCCTTGTGGACCCGGAGAGGTGGAGCGAGGCTCGGCAGCTAGCTTAGCTTAGCCTAGCTTAGCTGTTAGCTCTTTGCTAGCTTCTGTTCGGAACAACAAGTTCCGCTCTCTGTTTTCCCTCCTGGACACAAACAAACCCAACCGGACCAGTTCAACCATTAAGGACACAGAGGGGGGCACGCGTGTGCCGTAGTGGGTGGGGTTGTTAAAGGTGGTGTCCCCCCCCACCCCCCATGAGGTGGCTAACTTTAGCAGCAGCAGCGTTAGCTTGCGTTTGACTGAACACGTTGGACTCGTTCCTCCGCCCATCTTCCGGGATGTCTTTTATTTATTTTTGTTTACCTGTTGGCCCACGTCGCACAACAAAACCGATTTCCTGAAGGTATTTCTCCTTCAGTCCTGCACCGTGCTCGCCCAGGATTATTCTACATTTGACCCGGAATAGTGGTGGATGGTGTTTTATTGAGACTCAGTTATGTGGCTCCGGACTTTGTGTTTTGTTTTGACCGCTATCTGCTTTGTGATGAGCTGTCACCGAGCCAGTGGAGAGGGTGAGTAACACTTATTAACACGTTTTTATCACATTTACTGTCAAGCCTTTGGGTTGTTTATTGATCTGTGCAGATGTTTGCGTTTATACTTAATATTATATTAATTATTCCTCATGCAAATAGTCCACACATGATAAACTGCAGACATGGACTTGCATTTAATTAGAAGAATTTGTCCGCATCTGTCAAATTTTACGCAATTTACAGTCTATTGAATGTGAGGGAAGTAACACCAATAAGTCATTATACATTATTTAACTGTGCCAAGATACAGGAGAACTAAAACAAAACAAATCAAATAATTCAGATTTTCATATTGTGATAGAGATCCATAGGTGCAACAATAATTGTGACATTGATTACCAATCCACTACGTACAAATTGTAAACTATATACAGTAGTCGGTGCAAATGCATTTTTTAGACAAGGGTGTTTAGAAATACTCTAAACAAACTCGTGATAAGTGCAGACACACTGTTAGTCCCCACTGCAATATTGGCATCCAGATTTCTTTTTGTTTTGTTAGTGATGGCGACTTGATAAAGGCACGTAGACGGCAACAGCACTGTTGTAGACGGTCACTGCAATGCAGGGACAAAGGTTAACACTTATCGGTTATTTGCACGAACTGTAAACAAAATGTTTTGTCCCCAAAAAGTAAGTAGTCTGAGAATTTGGAAGAATTAATTGGCTGTTTATTTAAAAAAAAAAAAAAAAAAAAAAGGGTCTGTGTGAAAGGGAGAGCATTGGTTTGTTGCTGTGGTCAGTGCAGGAATGTAACAATAAGCCCTCTTTACAGCTCTTGACAATCCCTTTATATTCACCAGCCAACAAGCACCACATTTAGGATCACACACAGACTTTTTCCACATTTCTCAAACACCACAATAATTACACACACACTCAGTGTTTCCTGCTGTTGGAATCCGTTTCTTGAAAGGAAGTAAATGTACAACAAACCTGTGAGACCACACGCTGGTTTGAACTACTGTACACAAAGTGTGCATTTTAAATGGGCCAACAGCAGAGACCAGTCTGGTAAACGTGACGTTACACAGCCTGCTCATTGTTTCATATACTTGGAAATGTTATTGTTTTTAGAAAATGGAGGATTCAATGGAGGTTACTGGTGATTTATTGCTTCTCAAACTTTGTCTAAAAGCAGCTCTTCATAATGTTCCTCTACTGTCAGACCTTTTGAAGTAGCAAAATAAAGTGTTTCCTTTGACTCTTGGCTTTGCATTGTTGGAAGAAACACTGGCTTGTGTTCGTTAGTCCATGTGTCACTACTTCGTTTTGAGTTGTGAAGATGACTCAAACTATTGCTAAAATAGATGGCAACCATGTAAATACAAAGAAAATGCATTCAAATTCTAAATAATGCTTAAAAGCTCAACCATAGGGAATTAATATGTATTAAGCTTCCAATTAATGTTCGTAGTGTGTCATGGACACAAAAGACTGAGTTTGTCACCCTCAATTGTTTTCTTCAAATCTTTACAATGGAGAATGCAATGTCAAAATACTTTGCATTAGTTTTGGTGCACTAGTACAAAATATCGTAGGCTTTTAATAGATGCTTATATTGAGATTGTATTAGGCAGTAAATACAACTAAATGGCTCTTTTGTGTAAACCCATTCTTTTTTTTCTGTTTGAGCAAACATTGCTACACAGTTTGTGTTGTCTTACAATAATCTTGACACAAGCACATTCATAGTAACATGCAAATAATCCTCCTTTTGTTCAGCGTAAAGCTTCTGAGTTTTTTTTAAAAGCGCTGATTTAAATAAAATTAAATTATTATTCTAAGAAGTTTGTCCACTGTATGTAAACACAGTATGTGGCCCCAGGTAGCTTTAAAACTCCTGCTGCTGTAGTATTTAATGTGACTGTAGTTGGATTTAAGAGGCAGTCTGAAAGAAAAGCACAGGCTCTCTCACCTTTCATCAGATTTTAGCGAGGGGCGACTGGTGCGACGTCATCAAACCAGTTTGAGCAAGAATTTTAAGACGTAAATCAAAAGCAAGTTGTGTAATTGCACTTCATTTCCCCCCTCTTGTGCTCCTCTCAGACTTGAGAGTGAACCACAGAAGGGAAGAGTGAAACCTGGGCCTCACACTGGCTGATTTCATAAGCTGGACTGACCAGTGTCGAAGTCAGGAAACCATCTGAGCTACTTGTTGGTAACAGTCCAACTCAGCTTGATGGAAAAATTCACTTAATAATGGAAGCTTATATTTAGTGTCAGCGTGAATCGATCTAATTTATTTAGCATCAGCTAGCAGTTGACACTTTTAATGTCAATGTGTTCATGTAACTGCAAATGTGTCTTATGTTTTGTTACAATTGCATATTTCATACTTTTAAGTTAGCCCCAGTTTGGGTATTTATTTTCCAGAAAAACGGATGGTCAGCTGTGTGACTCAATAGTACACGTTACTACATAAGAGGCCCAGTGGTCTTTGAAAAACCTAGTTGGTCGTTCAACATCGCTAACTGCTGTTTTGAGGGCTCCAAAATCTTTATCCTAACAATATGGGTGAACAAATATTCCGTGCACAGAGAAAAATATTTTTACCCATTTCTGAAGTTGTGCCACTGTTTGCTCATAAAGATTTTGGCTGGTAATGACAACTACGCCTCTATTCCCTCAGGCTGTTTGACTTTTGAATGGTAAATTATTGGCACTTCAAGATGCATGGTTTTAGTTTATGGTTGTCTTGTTTATGGTATTTTGTGTATCCTAATACGTTTAGGGATATTTGATTTCTGAAGGGCAAACCTCTCACTCTTTCAAGTATATTGTTTTTAGTGTATCCTTTGTATTAGGGTACTTTGTATAGTTTAGTATGTTCTTATGTATATGATAGTTTTATTATTGGTGAATGTTGTCTTGTCTGTCCTATTGCACTGTGAGCTCACCAAGGTAGTTTCCTAAAGTCAACTCAAGATTTATTATCAGTTTAATTTGTCTGTATTGATGCTATATTGTATTTTCATGCAAAATAACGTGTACAAAACAAGCAAGGAGGAGGTCATTTCTAACTATCTGGATAGGAAACGTTTCTTTTTTTTAAAATCCAGATAGTTATAAGAGTCTTTGAGGATTCTGGAAATACCTTCAGAACAGTGGTACTGTCAGTTTTGAAGTGTTTTTAAGTGGTTCTTCTTCAGGGTTTAAAAAAAAAAAATCCCAAGTCATTTATTATTTTTCCCCAAAACAAACTGATGCTTATCCCTTGACTCTAATGGCTGTACGTAAGAGGCACAAACATCGGTTTATTTCCAGCTTTGTGTGGTGTGTCGGGGTCTCAGGTGGTCGGGTTGTCAAGACTGCTGCGTATTGTTGTTCCATTTCAACACATCACTTTATCAAGAGTGTCAAACAGCAGGGTCTCAAAATGAAGCAAGCTGTGTGTGCTCGTTGTTGAGCACCACTCTGGTCCGAGTAGGTCTTGAAGGCGTGCAGCAATCCAGCGACCGGGTCGTCTTGATTTTTAAGCCTCCCGACAACAAGGAGAGCAATTTTAAGGTGATGAAACTGTCACCCCTCCCACCACCTCTCTAAAAACACTTGTGAAAACACTACAAAAAAAATGCCACTGCTGTCTGAAGAACTTACGTCATGAGTACGTTTCACATGCAGACACAGGAATGATCTTTACATTTGTCTCCCTCAACAATGTCGGTCTAATCCTGGTTGACAAGTTCACGTTTGGAACAATTTAGCACTTGAAAATGGAGTAAACTAACTGGCACAACTGCACCGTTTCACTCCGACCACACAGGCGTCTGACAAGGAAGCCTTGTTGTGTCACATCTTTACCCTTGACACTGTTAAGAGGAAATGTGCTTGTTATTGTGCTCTCGCACTTCAGAGGTAATAATTACCTCACTGCCAACATTGGCAAAGAGAATAATGTGTATCCGAGTGCAGCTTTTGGGCAACTGAATGAATCACCAAATGATCTTTGGTCCAGAGCCATCCAAACAGGATCCACTTCAAACAACCCTGAGAGGGAACTTTGTGGTTTTATAGGCTTTCTCTTTTAGTCTATTTAAAGACCAGGGCCTGAATTACTTTGGGTGAATTGTGTTCCCTATAGACTGTTGTATTGTCAATATGCTGCACTTGCCATGTCACCCTTACCTAACAGCTGGCATATTTGATAACCCGCTCTTCAACCGGCCCCGTTCATCAGACTCATAGGAGAACCTGCACTCTTGAGAAAGAAGGTTGCAGTAATGTCACCATCGTAACTGCCGTTCTATTTAATCCTGTGCGGTTGAGGAGATGACAAACTTCATCTTAATTAACTGTACTTGCAATTGTCAGAGTTTAAGTTAGTTTGTCTTTGCTTTCAGGACAAGAGTTTTGTATTATGTGTCATAGTGGCTGCCCCTTCTTATTCAATTTGTCAACCAATTGGTAATTTTGCTCTTAGATGACCAAGATTTCTTTCGTCGATTAGTCGTATTTCATCATTCTTTCTTGCTGAATTACTTTTTCCAGAGAAACTAATGAGCAAATCTCTGGTAAACACAAGATTTGAAATGTTGCATTTGTGTGATTCTTTGTGGAAAAACTTAGATTTTGATGAAATCGATTTAGTAATCTAAATAGTTTGAGTGTTAGTTGACGAAGTGTTTTTGGTTTGAAGACAGCCCTATATGTTAGTATTTAATTCAAAGAAGGGAATCATTTATTTGCGGTTTCTGTGTTTACAGTGTACCATTAAAACTGACGGGTGATTAGATTTTACAACCCTTCTTAAAGTGGATTACATCACATGTCAGTTTAGAAATAGTGAACATGTACCTCGGTGACCTCGGCATTTTGTGCATCTGCAGATAGTTTGAGCCTGGGTTGGAAAACAACAGGGCAGCGAAACCTTGAAAAGGGAAGTGTTGCAATCAGTGAGTGCTTGTGTTCATGCATGCTCATTGAGGCCTCGGCTCTCTCTGAGGCCAAACAATTAATTACGCCACCAGTCTAACTTACTGTTGGTAATCCACCTCCTTCTCAAGATCAGAAGCGTCCGTGCCTGTTGACGCTTGCAGCTGGAGTGAAAGGATTGTGGGTTTGTACAGTGTGCCACAGACCGTGAAGCTCAGACTGTGTAGGACTGGCTCCCTTTAGTATTGCAATGAACAGTATTTATGTTCATGCGTCAGAGTTATAGTTGACATAAATTTATGGCCGTCTTGTGACCTAGACGCTATTTACATCGGGCACTCACGATGGCATCTAGCTGGCTGTATTACGAGGACAACATGTCATCATTGCCCCAGTTTTTATACTTGGCTTTAATTATCTGCATTATTGTACGGAATTGTGACATGACATTGCAAAAGTAGAGTCACAGAAGTCAGCTCCAAGATTATCAATTAAGACAATGAAAAGTAGCAAATCATCTCATTTAGGAAGCTAAAACTTGTCCTTTAAAAAGTGACCAAACCGACGAAATTAATCAAATGAAACCGTTGACGATAATCTTTCTGTCCAACATTTCGTGTAAATGCAGCCTAAAAGTTAAAGGATAATGTGCGTTATTTTATGTTTATCAACAAATCACCTGAAGAGACCAAAAACAAAAAATGAAACTGTTGAGAAGTATTGTTAGTAGGCTGTATTCCTCATAATTAGGGAATATATGAGCCAATGGAATGGCAAGACTCTTGCCACACAGGCAATAATTAACTTTATTTGCTTCTCTTTTATTTGCTTACTTTTTAATCCCAATGGTAAATCTCTGGCTGTTTACTGTATCGCTGTGCTGAAACAGTATTGTTTGTCTACATTTAGCTTGTTTAAAATGTAATTTGATGCTGCTTAAATTGGCTTCGGCTAAACAATTCCAACCTCGAGGTCAATTAAGTAGCTTTTTCTAGAGCTTTTCACTTTATCCCATTTCATCATATATCAGCGGATTCATTTAGCTGAGATGGATCTGGTGACATGACAGTATTTGTTATGATTTAATCCATAACTCTCGTTGGCTTCAAGTTAAACATTACTGCTGATGAAGGCTGAGTGATAGTCAAAAGCTCTGGAAAAAGTTAGTAAGTGGACCTTGCGTGGGGATTGTTTTGTCAAACTTTTTTATTTCCCAGATTATGAACTTTGGTGCTTTGCTTCAATTTACTTTTTATTTTCGTCTATATCGTGTTGTTCAAGTTACTACAAGGAACTATTAACTGGTTATGAAACGGACTTAAAGTGTAAAACTGATGCCACTAAATCGCCTACGAAGCCAACAAAACCATGGGCGAGAAGTTTGCCCAATTCTATGTTGTGATGGTGGATATTTTCAATACCCGTCCTTTGGTTGCATTCCCAGCAACAACAGACAAAACCAGAAATCAGAAACTCCTTCAGCTCCGACTCCTGCGGCGCCTTCGACAGCGACCTGCCGCCGAAACCTGCAGTCGGAGTGTAGGCAGGCTGCGTAGAGGCTCCATGGAGGCTCCGTGTCCGGAAACCAGTACGGACAGAGCCTGCTGCAGTAAATTGAGAGGTTTTCTAACGGGAGTCTGGCAGCTGCAGATCTTTACGACCCAAAACGATGGAGCGCAACGCTTTTGTCCACTGGGGTCCGCCAAAATCAACAATTCAACAATCAACTTTTGTTTAGTAGAGATCCCACCATAATTATTATGTTTTTCAATGAAATAGAAGTAATGACAAACATTATCATTGCCTCTGAGATCGCAATTCATATTGCATTATCAGTCAAAATAATGGCAATTCGATATTTTTTCAAACTCCTTCAGCCCTAATTTATGTGTCTTAGGTAAGGCACTTTGATTACCTTTGTGTTTTTAAAAAGTATTATACTAATACACGTTGTCTTGTTGATGATGATGATGATGATGATGATTTAATTGTTGGTCTTGATGTTGTCTTTGGATTGATGGGAAACCAGCACACAGCTCCTTTTTAAATTAACCTTAAGTTCATCTGTTTTAGAGGTGCAGGCTGTGAAAGACTTAGGTCAATAAAAATCTGTCGCTCTAATGACTCTAAATTGTTGACTCGGAGCACCATGGCTGTGTTTTCTGTCTTGTCTGGCTCAGATTAGGTGATGTGTGCAGTGCTGGCCTAGTCACCATAGTAACCTTTGTGATGTCTCCCAGTTTGTCTTTCTCAACTAAACGGGGAGAATTTAAATTCTGGGATGCACCTGGTTTGTTTTGTTGTGTTATGTTGTCATGGACCGAAGAACAAAAAAGTGTTGTTGTTGTTTTTTTTTTGTTTTTTTTTAGTTTTGTATTTCGGTCAAGGTTTTGTGTCTAAACTAAGCTTTCACACATGGTGAAGTCAACGCGGCCAGTTCTTTCTCAGCTGCCGCTCTAAAATTCCTCACTTGCTCACCAGGGCTGCCATTTTCCTGTTTCCAATGTGAGCCACTATCGGTACGGCCGGAGTGTATTAGATTCTCTATTGGGAATGTGGAGCTAAAAATACTGGCCTGGCTGAAAGTGTACACTGATAGGAGCCTGGACTTGCCGCCCTGTGATGATTCGCCTTCTCCACAGGGTCACTCGGTACTCTGCTGGTTGACTTTACTGTGACTACAGAACCACTGTGCCCTCGTATTGTACGCTGCTAGAGTCTTTGTCTGTTAAATTGTTTTGTTTGAGTGTGTGTGTGGGCTCTTTTATGAGAAAGATGGAGGCTCTTTGTAGTTGTAAATGTGTTTGTTGATTGTTCTACGGTAGGCTACATTTGCTGCAGACTCCTCTGGTAGTTACTGTCAGTTTGCCCTGAAATGTTTCATTTGGAGGTTGATGTGTTGAAATCACATGTTTGTGGCTTGCCATTCATGCTTACAATTCGACTGTACTGCCAAGACCATGAAGAGAGCAGCAGATATATATGCAGTTGCAAGGGAGAAATGTACTTTTTAACAAGCCAAGTTGCTTTTAATAGCTTGCAGTTTAAACCCATGTTAGGACATTTTGTGTGTATTTCAAACAAGCCTCAACGTTGTAGGCTGAACTTTAGGTAACTGCAGCGGAGTGAACATGCTGGTTAAGGTCACGAGTGAGGAACTTGTTGTTTGGACTCTGTGTGTGTGTGTGTGTGTGTGTGTGTGTGTGTGTGTGTGTGTGTGTGTGTGTGTGTGTGTGTGTGTGTGTGTGTGTGTGTGTGTGTGTGTGCGCCGGTTGTCTTGTACTGTTATGCAACAGAAGGTGTAAAAGGAGCTGCTGCCATAAAGATGTGCACGCCTAGCTGTTATACCTCTTCCCCACGTGGCTGACCAGTTGTCCTGATGCGCCCAACTCAGTGGCGGGTCGGTTAGTAAAGAAATGCAGTCCACTCACCAGGCAGCACACCTCCGGCTGCAGCCATGACTTGTGAACTGTGAAATTGGGCCTGGAATGTACCACATTGCACCCCGCGAAGGAAAACATCTTTATGGCCATCATTACTTGTGTTATGTCACACAAAGCGTATGCTAAAGCGTGTGGCTGATTTTCAGAACAGAGAGGATATCCTCATTACTGTCCGCTCTCTACATGAAGAACCCCTTAATAGACTGGTGGCTATTGTGTCTTACCGGAAGGTAAAAGTTCGTTAGTTGATATTCATCTAGAGCTAAAACAATAGGCTTATGAATCAATTAGTTGATTGAAAGAAAACTATTCAAGTATTTGGATTATTGCTCAAGTAATTTCTTCAAGCAAAAAGGCTACTAACGTGCTGCTTCTGGCTTCCAAGATGTGGGGATTTGTTGTTCTTCTCTTTTATATTATTAAGTGGGATGTTATTGAGTTTTTAGCTGTTCATTAGAAGGTAAATTGTGCGAGGCGTTCACTATTATCTGATATGCAGTAGACTACATGACTCATTGAAAACAATATTGACAGCTCAATAATAGTTATCTGCAACCCTACATTAATCTATTGTATCATTGTGATACAGTATATTTTAAAATGCTTCAGACAGTGGAAATGTTACTCATCTTTGCAATAGTATAGTAAAGGAATTTCTCATCAAACAGGATCCTGTGTCTGGGTGAGAACTGACAAAGCCACAAATCTACTACTGGTGCAATATGTGACCATTAGTGCTTCAGTTACTCTGCCAGACAAATATTTTTAACGCATTAGCTAGTGTTTTTTATGGTCTTGAGTTACAGAAGCAACTCCACAAATCAACTTGGCGTAACCAAGGATGAGCACAGCCTCACTGATGACAGCACTCCATATTTGACGGTGGCGCACAGCCAGATATGTGGTTGCTAAACAAAATGTCAGCGAAGATGGTCTGGTCTTCATCACAGTTGGAGACATAACCACATATTTTTCTGTAAAATATCTACTCTAATTATCAAGAGCTCTATTTCTTTTCTCTTTGAGACCATATCTGACTTCTTCAACCCCGTTTTCCCAGTTTACAGAGCAGACATGTTGCCTAATGCATCCGTCACATTCAGCAGTTGGAATCTGCCAACAGCACAAGATAAATTGTCTTTGGGAAATCTTTTTATTGTTATTGTGTCCAGGAGTCATAAGATTTCATATTGCAATACTCTTAAGTTACCCATAACATTTTAATTGTACATCTCAGCCTTTCCTCATAATATTGTTTGAGCCTTGTTTTTGCTTGTTTTGTGAGCCATACATGTAGGTATTTAGTTTCTAAAGAACCCATTCCTTTTATGTCTTTTCAGTTTGTCCAAGCAAGGACATCCGCAACAATGTGACCAACCTACGTACGCTCGAGAACTGCACAGTTATCGAAGGCCACCTGAAGATCTTACTCATGTTCAGGACCAAGCCCGAGGATTTCCGAGGCATCAGTTTCCCCAAGCTCACAGTGGTCACCGACTACCTGTTGCTCTTCAGAGTTTACGGCATGGAGACCCTCAGCGATCTCTTCCCCAACCTAACTGTCATCAGAGGCAACAACCTGTTCTTCAACTACGCCCTCGTGATGTTCGAAATGCTCCAGCTGCGAGAGATCGGCCTCCATAGCTTGATGAACATCACCCGAGGAGCCGTGAGAATTGAGAAGAACCCAGATCTCTGCTATCTCTCCACTCTGGACTGGTCCAAGATCCTTGACACAGTGGAGGACAACTACATTATGGCTAACAAGAACGACCGAGAGTGTGGAGACGTGTGTCCGGGGGTGGCCATCGGAAAGACCACCTGCCAGACCACCACCATCAACGGGCACTTCAGTGAACGCTGCTGGACTCAGAACCACTGTCAAAGAAGTAAGCAGTCTTTTGTTATAACTTTCTTGTAATATAGTTGATCTCTGTGATTTTATTATGGTCATGCAAACAAACAAGCAATGCTACTTATCTCTGATCCAGGAGCATCATACCCGCACATTTAGACATTTATAACATTCAGTGTGGAAAGAATGGTGAAAGTAATTACTCACTGGATGGAAGGCATTCTTTATAGCAATTTATAATGCTTTATAAATTTAGACTCATGTTTCATGGTTTGTATTGACTTGAATCGAAGTCACTGCATATTTTTACTGCCTTACAATTGTTTATCGTCCTTATAAGACTGCCTTCCACCAATTTTATGAATGGAGTGACTGAAATGTTTGAATTCCCTCTGATGCTCGCGGTCTGCTCTGCTGTGATACCCCGGCCCGTCTCAGATCCACCTCTTCGCCCATTTTTTTGGATTAGCGGGAGTTAATGTGTGTCGTCAGTGTCGAGATGGCGACGGCCGGAGTCACCCACTTTGAGTTTCAAAAACCAATGGGTGGCGTCACGGAGACCACGTCCATATTTTATACAGTCTATGTTTGCAACCAGGGGAGTCGCCCCCTAATGGCTATTTAGAAAGAATGCAAGTTTAAAGAACTTCCCATTGGCTTCATTTTTCTCCATCAGTAGATGGAGCTTGCTCAGTTTTGTCCCATATTTGTTTGGTCTTTACAATATGTGTAGTTGTAATGCTAAAAAATCACTACATCTAAAACATTTCCACACTTGTTTTAAATGACAAACTGTACAGATTAGATTCTTTTTTTTAATAATTCCCAACTATTACTTTATTGTCATAAACATGTTTGCCAGTAACAAATGGCAGCTCCTTGTGTAGTTCTTCTCGGCTGCTTTTCCATCAACACATCATTATTTCCACTCCCCTTTGCTTTTGCCACACGTCCAACCGGTCTAACATTTACAGAATTCAACTCTTTGGACCAAATAAAAGAACATGAGGGTCAGTGTTTTGAAACAAAAGTAGTTCTTTGTTTTCGTCGGAATGAATTATGACTGGCAGCCTAAAAGTTGTTTTGCCAAAAGTTAGTTGTCCCTTTTTAGTGTTGAAATGTCAGCGCTGTGTCATGTGCTCAGGTTTAGTTAAGTAGGCCAAGTTCTGTGTAAATTCAGCTTGAACTGTACTCTAATGTGATGCAACACCTCACCAGTTAGTCTTTGAATGTTTACTCTCAATAGACTGTAGTGTTGTCATTGCTCATGACGTGTGGAGGAGGTAAAGATGTTAGATATCATGGCATATTTCTCATTGTTCCCGGTAAGCACACCTCCTGCGACATGGGCCGTTCCCTCTGTGCTCTGGCTTTTACTGTAAAATGACAAGCCCACCCATTTCACACTGCCAAAGAGTTCAAGTTCGAGTGCTGAGAAGAATTTTGCGCATGGGTGCTGTCTGAACACCTTGGCTCGCACCATTACGCAACACGGCATGCATTAGTTTAACAGCTCTTTTGAAAGAGTTTTCCTGTACATGTCTGCGTTTTCAGGCTCTTAGCAGTGTTTGTTTGGTGTGGCGTCTACAGGCACAGTTTCTGTTGAGCTGAGCGAGCTCCATTATTCTGCTATTCAGGCCCCTTACTCCTGAAGATCTTTTTTTTTTTTTAATAGTTTTTTGACTAATCATAGTCATCACAAATCCTTGAAGACATTTGCAGAACAGGCCCAGAAGGCCTTTTGCCAAATTGTGGTGAATGTTCAGAGGATGTGTTATGTAAAAAAATAAATCTTACAGTAGAGTTGATTTGCTAATTATGTGCCATTATCTGATCAAGAATCAAGAAGACCAAACGTTGACTGGTAAACCCTGATCTCCAGTCATGGGTCTGTATTCTGCACGGGCAGTGCCTGTGGTCTTGTGGTCTGAGACCTGTGGTTTTTTGCCTACTTTCACTAAAGCATGAAAAGATCTGTTAAGCCCTAGCTAGAACCACAAGACCGAGCGCTGAGCATTCTGTGTCCTCTTCAGATGAAGCCTGTTACTGCTTTTTATAGACCTACTGAAGTTCTAAAAGTAAGCTATTTTTCCAAAACTTGTTGCATTCTATGGATCTATCTTCTTCTGGTCTCACATCTGCTGTTGTTGTGACTCAGAATGTCCTGCATGTATAAACAAACATAGATGCTGGATCTTATTGCAAAGGTAGAGTTTTAGAGATAAAATGGCTAACTTTGTTTTTATGCACAATAGATCTCACTCAGATTATTGTCACATACTTTTTTACTTTAAAAAAAGTGCGTCAGCTCTCAATATAAAAAAACAACAACTGCGTTTTGTGACGCAAAGTGTAGGCAGTTGTAAAGTGATGAAAGTGCCAGAGGTGACTGCTGGTCACACTTTCTGTACACCAACAGGAAACAAAGCTGCACAACCACGAGGCTTGGCTTAAATCCCATGTTTGGTATCACAACCCATTTCCCTACCCTGCTTCTATATCAAGGGTAATTTGAGCTTCTCTCTTAATTAAATTGCATACCAGACATCATCCCGTGAAGCATCTCTCTCATATTTGCTCTTCCAAATTTTGTCCAAATTATGTCTGATATGTTGTGGAGTTTTATCGAAGATGAATGCCAGACACTCGGACATTGATGCAAAACAAGCTTTAATAACAGAGCTTGAACACTTACTTATTCCTGTGCATAGTAGAGGGTATTTCTGTGGTTTTGTCATGTCACAAATTACTTATTGCACTTATTATATCATTCTATGCCATTATCCAAACCGCGGGCACTGGAGCCGATCCCAGCTGACATTGGGCGGAGGCAGGGTTCACCCTGGACAGGTCGCCAGTTTATCGCAGGACACTTATAGAGACAGACAACCATTCACACTCACATTCACACCTACGGGCAATTTTAGACATGTCTTTGGACTGTTACTTAAACCACTACTCGACACTGGGCAACATGTTCTAGCTGGTTGTAATTTGGGCCAATAGCCCATATCCTTGAGGGTCTTTGCCGACCGTATGCGTAGACTGCTGACTGCACATGTGTAAGCATGTTCCTGAATGCGAACATCTAATGGACTATAAACAGAATCATGTGCTCCACACTGTCCATCATCTTGTTCGTGGCTGTATTCGTTTTGGAGTGTATCAGGGCCTTATAATGTGAATCCAAAACATATCAAGGACTATTGTTGTTATTGGCATCAATCAATCAATCAATCAATCAATCAATCAATCAATCAATAGTTGTGGAACCCCTAGTTCTGTGTCTAGTTTTGAATATATCAAGTCTGTTATAAACACAGGTTTATTAGATATGTTTCAAAACAACTCAGGCCTTTATTTCCTTTTACAAATTGAGTTTGAACTTTCTGGCGTGAAGGGAAATATTACAGTCGAGTCTATTTACTTGTAATTTGAAGTACTATTTGTTGCCAAGACTCATTTGAAGATAATGGGGTATTGATTATGTTTTGGTAATGGCTGTCATGTGGCACAGCTTGTTTGGCTGATATGACGACGGCCAAGCCTGAATCCTGAAAGGGGCTGGCAGCTGAAAATATTGGCTGTGACTCAATAAAAAATCAGGGGCTTCCCGTTGGGATATTATCTTTTTCCACTGCTGAGCTCTGCCGACGGAATTTCCATCTGTCCATCAAAGTTATCCTTAATTTAGCATATTTTCTTTTCTAATTTTTTGGGCATTTTATGTCTTCATTAGAGAGCCTCCAGTAGAGAGATGGCAGGGAATGAGGGGAGAAAGAGAGATGGGGATTGAAAATGGGGAAATGCCGTGCTTCATGGTCAGCACGATAAAACCCTGAGGCCTTCATTGGTGCCCCTAATCTTGCATATCTAACAGGCTTCTTCTTATTCAAATTTGGGGAAAATGCCATTTGAAGTACAAAGTTTCTTTTTAGGATTGTGCACATAATTTGGATTACTGGGAAATTAAATCCAATGGCATTTTTCTTTTCATATTTATAAGAAATATTGCGTACACAGCATTTCTTAGGAGACATGCTTTTACAGTCATTTTTCAACTTTGCTGTAAAAGTGTCTTCTCCACTAAAATGTACCTTTTTTTTAAATCTTGATTTGATTATTTTGCAGTCAAATACAGCGTGTGTTTGTGGCATCTTTTTTTGCATGGCTTGCACTAAGCCCAGAGAGATCTAAATGAGCCTGCATTTCCCAGGTGGCCAGTATTTTACACTCAGGATTAAAATTGATCTTCATTATCCACCCTCTCTCAGAGATCAGACACCCAGGGGGGTGGTGTCCTCCTCCTTGGCCACTGCAGCAGCGTCTGCCAGTGTTTGCAAGATCCCATAAGGTGGAGAACAGCAGGAGAAGCCTCAGCTTCTGATTGGTTTGGCACTGGCCACACTTGTAGCATGCGTGTCTCTGCAGCCTGTTGGCAGAGGGAGGCCACTGTTGGTTTCATGCAGGCACAAACGGGAGTATTCCTATGAATCACATTTCAGCCAGGTCAGGTGAGGACTGACTGCCGGACCTTTCTTGATATGGATATTCCAAATTTACTCTTAGCTCACATGTCTGTCCACCAATCACAAGATGGGTCTTGGATATTTGTCAGGGTCAGTGTGTGTGTGTGTGTGTGTGTGTGTGGGTGTGGGTGTGGGTGTGGGGGTGTGGGGGTGGTTGGGTGTAGTGACAACACAGACGTGGCTTATAAATCACACGGGAATAACCCTGCCTGCGTGTGCGTGTGCGTGTGCGTGCGTGTGTATATTTGTATTTGTGGTGGACGGCTATTGTTTAGTCTTGTTGCCGGGAAACGGGAGAGTAACACTGTGGTGTAATCGTGGATAAGAACACATCAGTCATTCACCCAGGCTGTATCACAAGGAAAAGCGAGGTCACCAGTCTCTACGGGGGTGAGGAAGGGGTGAGTGGGTTTGGGGGATGAGTCCCACCTCACCGTTGACCCTCAGCTCTCCTCTCTGCCGACCTTGTTGCAGCTCCCGCACGGAACGGTCAGCGCTGGCGCCACGATCCTCTTCCACCCTGAACAATGGTGGACGTAGAAGTTCATGGAGAGTTCTTTCCAATTGTTTCCTGTCTTTGTTGGTCTGCTTCCTCTCTGAGGTTATGAATGGACACAGGGGCCGAGGGTGTCTCCGCAGACACTTTTATGAGACCAAAATACTGATGGGTGACCTGTGTGGGTCAGCAAGGCAGGAAAGAGGACAAATTTAGCTGCTAGTAAAACTGTCTGTGGGGAAATAGGAGGATATTGTTACTAAGCTTTATTATTTTGAGATGGAAGTGACCCCTGGAGTGACAAAACATGAAGAAACCATAATTTTATTATATTGTCCTGACTCTTGACTTGCCTGTATATCTGCCAACGATGTCTGCCTCTTCGTTGTCTCTCTGACATGTTGAGGGTCGGTGGGTTTTCTGTATTCGTAGCCTGCGGCATTGCCTTCAAAACATGAACTGTGTTTGAAAGCTAAGCCAGCCTGGTCCCTCTCCCATCACATTAATCATTCCTTCGGTTTCTATTTTTGCCATGGCTCCTCATTCATTCAGTGTCCTCTTATATATAATATTATACCGTAAAGCTTAAATCTGCAGCTTTCTGCACGTTGTTGCTTTTCACTGCAGCAGAAAGTAAATTACATTTGTTTTTGAACCGAAACAAAGATGATAGAAAATCTAGACTTATGTTACGCCTAAACGGTATCCCACTGAATGAAAGTGTCCTCAAACCACCAGCCAAGACAAACTTACTTTACCTTTCCTCCCAATGTGCAAAATATTTTTCTTGTCTCCTCGATACGGACTGCTGTGATTTTATTACAGGACTGCAACCTCCGTTCAGAGATCTCACGTAGAGTTAGTATAAACATCATCCAAATATTATATATACTGTACATGGCCACCGAGTTTACAAGGTAAAGGCCGTAGATTTTCTTGTTTGCAAGTGGATTATCTTTCCAAAAGAAGCATGACAAGCCCAGCATCATGTTTGAATTCCTTTCCTTTCTTTATTTGTTTCCACTGTGCAAAGGCTTCTAAACAAACATTCAGCTTGTCTGTGAGCTATTTATCTTCCATATTTTTGTTTTGTTTTGCTTGCATCAGATAAATGCTTCTTCCTCTTTTGCATTCTGTGCAGAGCGTTTTAAGTACTAGCAATAGCGCAGTGCCCTTCTGGAGCCGGGCCGATTCTCGACCGGTCCATCGCTCGGTGACTCCAGGGAAGTGAAGAAGAGTTTGATTGTAACGTTAGAATATCCGGCATCCAGCAGCAAAAGTAAACTGCAGTCAATGAGCTGCAGCCTGCAAAGGCCCGCTGTCGACGGCATACTCGACTCTGTCCGCAGAGCCCTGAAGTCCCGCCCCCGCTGCTGCGCTGAACACTATTTATTCAAAGTTTATTCATATTGAACCTGGTGCGTGTCCATGTTGCAAATCGACACTGCACATCAGCAATACCCCCGCCAAGCGCGAAGTAGATCAGATCAATGGTTCTCGAGATATGCAAAGGACATGCACACACTCGTATACAGACAGAGATTCTTTGCTTTTATATAACAAGGAAAACCTTTGAATGAAAGTTTGACCCAAAGACGACCTAAAATTGTTAAAGAATAACAACAAGTCTGGGCTGAAAAGGTTGAATTACAAATGTCTTGAGATGACATTTAAAAGACTCAACAGAGCAAGAAAATAAAGCTGCAGTGCTGATATTTGAATTAGCAAAGTGGCATAACTTGAAATACACACCGTCTATGTTTATTACCCACTACTCCTGTTATTGTGTGGATTACGATGCGTAAAAAAAATATAGATTTCCTATATAGGGACCGCACAAGCTAATTACTAAACTTATTCTGCTGTATGAATTGTATCACAATTTTGATTTGGTTTGTAATCATCCTTGAAAATTAAAAAAAGGAATCCGACAGTATCCGGCCTTGACAGTCTAGTCTCTTCATGGTTCAGTATGCAGAGTGCTATTCTACAAGCCTAAATCCAGAATGCTCTCGGACCCCACACACACACACACACACACACACACACACACACACACACACACACACACACACACACACACCATGAGTCCTTTCCTTTGAGCTGACTTAACTGCTCTGGCACTCAGTCTTGTGGAGCTGCACCCTGCGAACCCTCTCCGTTCGGCTCCTGGAGCCATTCCCATGGAATCCCAGACATTTCAGGCATTCGTTAAAGCTGGGCCGACAAGCGTTTCTCTGCCGCTGTACGCGCTCACATCAGACCCACAGGAAAATGTTTCTTTTTTTATCTACTCTCACAAGTTACACGAGCCTGTGATCCAGTATTAGATTGGTCTATTTTGTTGTTTTTCTCTTAAGTAAGGTTTGTGTTATTTGGGAGAGTCGTTTTGTGTTGTAAGTGTAACTGTTGTACCTGTGCCAAGTTTTTTTTCTTTTGTATGCTGTGCGGCAAAATATCACCATTGTTTAATATCATAACACCTCACTCTATAAAATGGCACTAATGCGTGAGAGCGAGGCCCGAATTGTTTTTTTGTTTTTTTTGGGAGAAATGAAAAACATTATGTAATGGTTCTCTTGGAAACGGTGTTTTGTGAAAAGGAGTTAATTCAGGAACTCGGATGTCCTTGTTCTGGGCATCTTTGAGCCTTAAAGGTTGTGGGTGAATGAGTGGTAGCAGTACAAGGAAAACAAAATAGAAAAATCTATTGTAAAATGTTGAAGTAGAAAATGACACCACAAGTGTACATTTAAGAGTATATTTTGCAACTTGCATAACTTCCACTGTTCGCCTGTTTTTTTTCCATTTTTGATATTAATCTTTTTACTTTCCATCCTGAGTCCCACAATGTTATAAATCGGTGGAGTGCTTGTTGTTGAGTTCTCTAAGAGGATTTCTCTCAGTCTGTATCACTGGTCATGTTTACGTCCCAGTTTTTCTTTTAATCCACATAATCTGTTGTCGGCACCGCTGAACACCATTAAAAACATGCACTCAAAGGACACACGAGTAAAACTAATTATTCTTTTTTTTTTTTTAATCCGAAGAGCAGCAGTACCTGTGATGTAGACGCTTGGATTAAATCTAATTTGTACGTCGCTTTAGACGAGCGTCTGCCAAATAAATAAATGAGTGAAAAAAAGACTTCACTCGCCCATCGGCAGCCTAAATAAGTCTTTTAACTGACTTTCTAGTTTGACTCTGGTGTCGTGATTTATTTTTCCCCTAATAATTCATATTTATTTCTACTGCTTCCCTCTTAGTAAGGAAATCAATTGTTAAAATTTTGATTTGGAAAAAGACAGAGCGTTGTGACGTTGCATTTATGACGTAAAGGCCACATAAATGGGTTCGATGTTATGACATGTAGTCAAAGTCAACCACAGAGCTAGTGATTATTTCAGCCTGACACTGAGCCCTGGAAGGAAATGAAGATTCAAGGCCGTGGCGTGCGTCATTTGCCTGTAAAGCAGGCAGTGTAATTGCCCATCAATGAGTGCTCAGTCTTTATCATTTCTATTCCAGTCACGGGCAAACTGGATATCCTGCCTTCAGATGACAGGCAGGGCCACATTAAAAACAAAAAGTGTTTTTCCATGTTGTTTGTGTGTTTTTGTTCTATTAACGGAGGCCGGGGCCTGTTAATGAAATTGTTTACGTTTCCTGTTGCTACCAGAGTTATCTCTGAACCTGCTGCTGAGTCAGACCAGCTGACAAGTGGTTGGTGCTGGAAATTTTGTTCAACCTTTTTCTATGACGCACTTAATTTTGCTTTAATTTGGATGAGTTTGAACAGTTTGTCTTTGGTTTTCTATGTCGGACAAGACTAAATTATTTTAAAAGTATCACTTGTAAATGTAGTTCTTCACTACATCTTATTTTTGCTATTAAAAAAAGATAAAATGACTCGGTGAATCTCAGATCCTGCTCCTGGTGTTTCTTGGTTTAAGTGCTTGCAACTAACAGATGTTTCATTATCAATTAATCTATTAATAGAGAAGGAGCACACATTCACATTTGAGATGCTGGTAACTTTTAATGTGTGGTGTTTTCTGTTAATAAATGACATCATTGAATTATCAATTTTGTCCGCTAATGGATTCAGCTCTATTTAACCTTTTAATAAATGCTTTTTTACTGATAAATATTTGATGATAAGTAATTACCCTCAACTTGTATAAAGCCTAATCGCAGATGTGAGACATTTATCTGCATTGTCTTCAGTCAACAAAGCCTGGAGCTGTTTAAGTCACTAATCATTAAAGTAATTAATTGTCTAATTACGTGTAATTGTCAGTGGCTGGCATTTATAGAGGATTTAGCATTGTAGCATTTGCCCAATGATGTCGTCTATACAGGACTCTTTTCAAAGTAAACATGTCGACTCAAATGCCATGAGCTCGATGACTTGATTAATTGTTGATTTTATCCACCCATCTTCATTTGCTGCCATCTCATACTTATTAAAGGTATAGAGGGAGCTGCAGTAGGCAGAGACATGAAAGTGGGGACAGTATAACATCTGTGCCTCACTAGTCGAGAGGAAACCAGCAGGCAGCTCTGTATTAATGACATTATCAGGTCAGAGACCAGTAATCGCACTAAAGCTTAGTTTAAACTCGCAGTAGTGAAGCCAAACATGACGTAACCACGTCCTGCGCGTGGTGCGCCGCTAGTGGTCCCGGCGCTTTGTCGCGCGCCTCTGAAATGTTGTAACTTGGCGCACACGGAGTGCGCAATCAGCGCTTTTCAGACATGACTTCCACCATTAGTTCACTGTTAAAAGCTCTATTAACATGTCTGAGGATATCACAGTGATGGCAAATTCATTTTTAGATGCTTTAGAAACGGGCGTTCGTATAAATCTACATTTGAGTAAAATATTTTGCAGCCAAATCGAATTGTTTACAGGATATTCAACCTTAGTTTCTTTATAATGCATGTAATACTTGACTTGCCAAGCGCGAGTATAAACGAAGCTTTAGAGCGCTGTCAGAGATTTTAAATCTATTATAGAACAAGAAATGTTAAAGATGTGGACTGATGGTATTTATTATATTAAAATTGGACAAAGGAACAAAGAAAATAGGGCTCAGATGACGATTAGCATTTTTCCCCCTCTTGTTTGACATTAGCCATTAGTTACACCCCTTTATGCATGTACCATACTAGTAAATTGGTTAGCTTTTTGTCTCTTTCTTTTCTCCTTTTCCATATTTAATACATGACCTCATCATCACTAAACATCTAGTCAGCTGTTGTGCTGTACCAGCAGTGAGTGCCAAGCAATGGATATCAAATTTGAATCATGAAGCAACAAGCAGTTAACGAAGTTGCTGCTCTCTTATTTGTTTTAAGTTGTGGACAGTGTGGAAACTTTGAAAGATCGGCGTTTTCAAGAGCAATTTATTTGTTCTTCTTTGGATTCTTCTCTTCTGGGCTTTCAGCAAAAAAACTTCTTTCATAAGAAACTAAATACTACCCTCATCATAGCCGTGGAATTTTAATTACCAACCAGCGAACCACCGCATTCCCGTTTGGCATTTTCTGGGGTTTAATATGATCTCAATGCAAAATGCACGATTATGCTGGTGTTTCATCACTGCCAAAAAAGGAACTTGGAAAAACTCACCACGAAATGATTTTAGGGAGGATTGTGGTTAATGACGAGTACGAAGGCTCTTTGGTTTTAGGCAGAAATCCTTGAGTTCAGTTTTGTACAGTTGAGTACAGTGAAGTTTGGATCGCCTTGCTCTGTGTAAATACAACTACTATACCTTACAATACAAATGGCTTGCTGGTGTGCATTTTGATGTTTTCAGAAAAAAAGAAACTGAGAAATAGATAACTCTCCATACAGTGTGGTTGCAGACAAGGAACTGTTTATGTATTGTATGAGTCATTCCTCCTTTCAAGCAATGTGGATTCTTTCTGCCTTTTCCACACCCCACGTTGTTGAAGCTCGCCGTTGGCTGGCAGTCTGCAAAAATCAGTTTCTTCACCTCCCATTTCCAAGTTGGCATCGCCCTGACGGGGTGTATTATTCTCTGTCACACAGGGGCCTTGAGTTGTGTTGGCTTGTTGTTGATGTTTGTTTCAGGCTTGGAGGATTGAGCATCTCATTGTGTGGCTCTGCCCCCCCCCAGTGAAACCTCTGCTGATGAGATAAAGAGCCAGGCATTTCTGCAACATTATTTCCCAGCCTTCATGTGATCCTGCTGCACGTTGCACAAAAAAAAAAAACGCATGACAAGAGATCAGACTGGCCCCCGACCAGTGTGCCAGAGGAACCGGAGTAATACGGATAAGGAGTTCAAACAGGCGATACATGCATTCTGCCTCAAGACCTTTTTAAAATAAATAATGTAGCTTCGATGTAAACAGACATAAGTCCAACTGCCGACCCAGCACTTGTCTCCCAAAAATCCCATTGATTTATTGTTGTCAGGTGATTTTACGCTGTCCAAATGGAAGATAAGTAGCGGAGATGCTGACAAGAGCAAACTCAAGCTGAGCATAACTAATTGACACACTGAGAAAAGACCTCTGCTCTTCATGAACGGCTCTAGCTGAAGGGTGTATAATGATTATAAAGAAACTGGGCCCTTATTTAGAGATTTGCATGTTTTAAGGAAAGAACGACAAACTCCCCCAAACAGTCTCCTCACTCTGGGGAGATCAAAGATGGCTTGGGAGGGAGGGGGGGTCCTCAGGGTCTCGACCTTGAAAACATTTTTGACAAGCACACAAGAAACAAGTCTATCTCCTTCAGTGTGGTCACTGTTGTTGATATTATAAAAGCCTCTTATGGTGTCTGATTTTGAGTAATACCGCTTATTTAGGATCAACTACGAGCATTGATTTCAACTCTGCAGACACGGCCAAGGCAGTTGCTGGCCAAGTGAACTGTAGAAGTTTGTCGGACAGTGAGTGGTTTGTTTTGGTGCTTCAGGAAAGAAGTTGCCCACTTGTTCTCTCAGGTGGAACTTTTTGAAGTCACTGGAATTAATCGACCCACATTAACCCTTTTTTTCCTTAAAAGCCTGCGTCCACTGGTGCCTCGGTTTAAAAATAAATAAAATAAAATATGTAACATTTGCATTGTTGCAACTGACAATCTATTATTATGATTATTATTATTATTATTATTATTATTATCTACTCGGATTGAAAAGTATAAAAAATACATACATAAATACAAATGCCCATCAAGTTCTGAAAAGAAGTCTTGAAATGTTTTGTCCAACCAGCAGATTTTAAGTTATATAAAGCAGAAAAGCATTGCACTGAAGAAGCTTGAAACAGATACAGTTTGGAAAAACAACTGCAATAAATTATAAGTTGTGAGAGTTATTTAACATTATTTGGTTCAGACACAACCCAAAGATATTTCATTTAAAATGACAGAGAAAAGAAGCAATCATTCAAACTGGACCAGAAAATATTTGAACTTTCTGCTTGGTAAGACACCTGAAATGCTTAATTGAGTCAGTCAACTAATTGTTTCAGCTTTAAAGCAATGTTTTATATCTGAACAGGACTGTGTGGTTTCTCTCCATTAGAAGTTGAACAAAATATAGTCAACATCATTACTGAATAATAATGAACTGCTTGTTGCAACATTTAATGGACTTTTGCTAAAAAGAAAAACACATCCACTTGAAGGAAAACAATTTAATCAGACATAATATACTGGACATTAGGCAACAAAAAACAAATCAACAAAGTGTCTACAATACGTACATTTTATCATAATTCTTTAGAGTTTGTAGAAGCAGGCATTAGTTGTTCAAATGTTCAGTTGTTACCGGTACGTTGAAGTCTGTAAAAACTGCTGATGAGTTGTGGACACGATGAGACGGGATGAGACATGATGCATCATGCGAGGCACCGAGCTGTTCAGCACAATACTAACATAACATGATCGTCTCAGCGCGAGTTTGAACCCATTTGTTGCTGAAAGAACCAGGTTTCTGTCAACAGGGACTGTGTTCTTCCTTCTGTCAAGATTTAAGTGCATGAGCAAAAAAAAAAAAAATAATAATAAATCAGAATGATTTAATAGGAACTACTTGTGCTTCAGATTAGTAGAAAAGCGGTCGATTCGTTGTAGTGAGGAGACGGAAAGGGCAGAGCGGCTCGAGCCTGTGTTATGCTGCTGTCTGACTGGATGTGAGGGAAGAGAGCGGGACACAAAGGGTTAAACTATGCGGCTGTCTTCCTGGGAGATGCGAGGGGCCATTTGAATGGCTAGCTTCTACAGCTAGCCAACACATTGGCTAAGGCTGAGGGTGGATCTGATGCTGGGCCTGTGCTCCGACATGGAGCCCTGCTGCAGGATCAGGAGTCAGTGTGAGCAGACGGCAAAGCTTTTGTTTATGTGTGAGTGCGTATGTGTACTTGTGCGTGCTTACATTTGAGGGGGAAAACATCGAAGGGCTGCTTTTGAAATAGACTTTGGAGAGGGAAGCAAAACATAGTATCAAGAGAAACATTTTTTTGGTTTTCAGTGTGGAAATCACCTTCAGTGGTCTTTGTGAATCACATTGCGGAGTAGATCATTTAGACGAGCAGGTTGACGTAGATAAAAGGTTGTTATATCATTTGTTTTTTTAGCACAATGCCCTCTTTCGTCCCCCCCACCCCTTCCCCTTCCCCAAACTGCCGTTCTCATGTCGCTGCTGTCCGCCCCAAACACACACATTCACAGAGCTAAGCTCCTGAAGCTCATGAAGAGCAAGAGGACGGGGGTCCATGTTGTTGTTTTCGTTTAATGGCTGACCTCATGACACTAATGAAACCAAGCAGTTATTGACAAATGCTCAACAATAGAAAGCAATCAAAGGAGAACAGACTATTGAGAGTAATTGTCTCACGTAAAAGGAAGCACAGCACCCAATTCTCACATCTTGGTTTATGTGGCTGGCCATTAGCTCAGACCCGTAATGGACATACTTACTGACAACTTTACGGTCTGACCTGTAACCTGCCCCGAACGTCAGCGACGATTATCTCCCCTGCTGTCAAACAGTCTTAATGTGGCTCTCGTGGATGACGAGCTTATCTCAACAGGCAGGTCAGTCAGCTGTGTTTACCTCTGAGAAGCCGCCATCTATCCTTGTAAAGTTGTCCTCACAGCTACACTGAGACCACAACACACCCACAAACTCTGGTCCGTGTATACACACACACACACACACACACACACACACACCAATCCTGAGAGTCTAATGTTATGTAACAGGCTGCTTTACAGGCACACACATGCAGACGTATGCACAAACAGCCAACCTACAGACTTGTCTCTGTCCTTAAATGATTGTGTTTGTGCCCCCAAAAAAACGTGTGTGTGTGTGTGTGTGTGTGTGTGTGTGTGTGTGTGTGTGTGTGTGTGTGTGTGTGTGTGTGTGTGTGTGTGTGTGTGTGTGTGTGTGTGTACACAGAATCTTTCTGCCAGGGTTTATATCTGCCTGCTCACAAAGAGCTTCTGTAGGTCATGTTGCTAGAAAGAGTCGTGTGCATTAGTTTTTTTGTTTAGCCACTTTGGATGAGTTGGACTTTCCAATGCATGGATATTTATCGTGTGTCATTGTAATGATGATGTGAGATTATTTGCATATTGTACAGTTTTGTGCAACAACTGCAGGGCTTCAACTAAGGATAATTTATCAGATGATTTCTTAGTTATTTCTTGATGAATCCATTATTGATTGAAATAATATAATGAAACCATCCATCGCAATTCACCACAACCCAAAGTGCCAACTTCATCTACCATGTTTTATTCAACTAAAAGTTCAGTATTCAATTTTCAATTATATAAAACAGAGAAAAACAGCAAAGCTGCACCAATGAGACGACTATTTGCCATTTTTGCTTGAGTGATAAATCAATGGCATAGTTATTGTTAATTCATGTTATGTCTATCAATTAATCAGATCATTGTTTCAGCACTAATCAAACAGATACTTTGTGTGATTTGCCATATCCAAACAGTTGGATATGGTGCTTTTTGTTTTGCTTTAAAAAGAAGTGACTACATTTTATACTAGTTTAGTTACTCATGAAATGTGCATGAACGCCTCCTAAAGAACCAAAAAGAAACCAAGCAAAGACATCTTGCACACGTGTCACTCGAATGTCATATTTCCCCCTCTGTCTCACTTTCACCAAGCCCTCTGGTTTAGTGTCTGTCTTTTTTTAACTATTGGAGGATCCCCACTGTTTGTATTCAGCAAGCTTGTTGGCCAATGACAGATGGTCCTCTGGGCTGCTGGCTCGTGCCGTGAGGAGGGATGTCGCTCCCGCTGACAGAGTGATTTGACCATATGAGATTTCTGTGGAGGTTGACATATTAAGATATATATTGTCATTGGAGATTAAAATCAGCTGTCATTTTGGGAACTGAAATCCTATGTAGATGTTTGAATGCTGATAAGCCTCACTTTCCAGTCTCTCTTCCTGCAGCTCAAATTTAGTCCTTTAATACTTGTACAGTTTTAAGTAAACAACCTTTACTATAACCGTTGCTTCACTAACTTTGTCGTCCCTCTCTCGCATGCAGTGTGCCCTGTTCAGTGTAAACATCGAGCCTGCACCAAAGACAATCAGTGCTGCGACGACCAGTGCCTGGGCGGCTGCCTGAAGCCCCACTCAGCCGGTCACTGCGTGGCCTGCCGCGGCCTCCAGCACGGGGACAACTGTGTGGAGCGCTGCCCCGAAAACCACTTCATCTACAAGGGCTGGCGCTGCATCTCCTTCGCCTTCTGCCAGGACCTCCACAACAAATGCAAGCGAGAGAAGGAGCACAGCAGGAGCCCCGACTGCCACGAGTACGTCATCCACAACGGTGCCTGCATCCCCGAGTGTCCCTCCGGCTACACGACCGTCAACTCCTCCTCGTAAGTGGACACTCATGCCGGTCTGATGGGCTCTTGATGGTCGCATGGAACAATGTGTGATCAGTGAAGCTGGCTTAATATTCTGCATGCATACGCACACATTCACTCATGCATATGTTTTAGTTCCCTAAAAACCCTTCTAATTCCATCACATTCCTAAAATGACCCACAATGTCTTAATTTACTCTTACTTTACTTACTTTGTACAAACTGATTATTATCAAAAAGACTCACAGGCGTCATGCAGTAATCATTTGATTGGTGTATTTGACCCAAGACAGATCAGTAGCACAAAAGGTAGGAAGAATAAACAGTAATGCAAGAAATAAAAAGTAGTCCATCTATAATAGTTTATCTTAGAACAGACAATTATACACAAAGGATGTGATTTAGCAGACCAGTAAGAACAAATGATACGACAGTGAATAAATCAACTTTAACAACAACAATAACATAAAGAAAGAGACAAAGAGAGACAGAGAGACTGGATTTAGCTCTTGTCACTGTGTTTCGTAGCACACAGTGACAGTGCATGAACTGAAGGTCCCCTGCTGATCTCAGAAAGCACTCCGATTAGGTGCAAACACACAAACAACTCTTTTTTTTCTGCATGTGTCCAGACCACAGACAGAAAGGTCAAAGTGCTGCAGCGCATTAGAAAGCCTGGCACGTCTATGTTTCTGACTTTGACTCCGTATCCATCAGCTGCATTCTTTTCTGACTCACACGCTGCACAAATTGTTGGTTGTAAACCAACCGCTGGTGTCTGCATTGCAGAGTGCAGGCTTTAGTAAGTGTTTTTTCCCTTTTCCCTACGTCTAATTTACAACCTGTTGTGTGTGTGTGTATCTCCATAGCTGCGTCCGAGCAGACTTCTGGTTGACTTGCCAGTGACCTTTATCGCATCCCTCTTTTGACACCTTCATTGACCGTGACAGAGCTGTTGATTAGTGTGGGTGTGCCAGCGAGACGCTCCAGACAGCCCTAATCATTCTGCTCGGGCTGAGGTTGAAAACGCAGCTGGAGTTTTCAAGACTTGTCGTCTTCTGTTTCAACATGGCTGGCTAGTTGACTAGGTGGCATTTAAACACCAGGGGAGTCAGAGAGGCATTCGGGACAGACTGTTAGTGCCCCCGGGTGCAGGGCCTTGACTTCCGTGGCTGGCAGCAGCAGCAGCAGCATAGTCCAGACAGTCACTGACAACAGTGATGACAAGGAAAAGTAATGTGTGCTTAACCTTTTATTTATCAACAGAGGATTTGCCACGGTCCTCATCTCTGTTCTAACGACATGCAGCTTCACATTCACAGAGTTACACACTGTACATTCACACCTGAGAGGTTTCTAGTGGGACTCTGTGAACAGATCCAGCTCCACTGGAGCGGGTGAGGGGGAAGTGCCTTGCTCAAGTGCAACCCGGCCGTTGTTGTGAAACAAAAGAGTGCTATTACTTTTCATTCACGGTTTTGAATCAGAAAAGGTAGGCATACTCATCCAGATGTGCTCATTTGTTAAGCAGAAATAATGAATCTCTTTAACCAACAATAACCTGTGCAGCTCTTCATCACGCATTGAAAACACAGTACGATTTATACAAACCGCATGAGGTTTTAACAGGTGTTTTGTTTTAATCTGGGATCACCTGATCAGTTGGGTGGCATGACAACTACTTTATAAAAAGGCTGAATAATATCCTGACTGCATACTGTACACACACAGATAACAGTTTTACAGTACAATTGCATTTAATGATACTGTCCTCAGTAATATAGATGTTATTTTTAGTCAGCAGGCATAACGTTGCAACAATAGAATTTGTGGTAATAACCAAATAAAAATAAACTAAATAAAGCTTGATAAAGCAAAGTAATTACATCACATTAGTGTATTTCAACAGAAAGCTAATTTCTGTCAGATACTGAAGAATATATGAAGTATTGTAATATATTTTTATATGCTTGTATAATTGTATTTTGCCTACGTTGCACAGGTATAGCTTAAGTAGAAGCAGCTCACATCTTTAGAGTAATGCTTGAACAAATTTAATTAAAAGGATCCTCTCCATGTGCAGATTTGATCACTTCTTGCCAGGTGATCAACAATCTCACTTGAACCTTCAGGCTACTGTTGACCTTTGGTGAACCCTGCTGCACTCCTATCTCAGCCTGTCTACTTTGACTCCCTTTCTGTTCCCTTCATGGCACATCTCTTCTCTGTGGCATCCCCCCACCTCCACCCACCCCCCACCCACCCCCCGTCACTGGCTTTAAACTAAGCTGTGGAAATGAAAGTGCTTGGTGGATAAGCGGTGTACTCAAAGGCGCTACGAGTGTCTAGGCTGAAAGTGCAGATGTGGCACTAAAGCAATAAAAAGGTCAAGATGGATCAGGAGCGTTGTAAGCCAGATAAAGAAACAATGCCCAAAACCTTCTATTTGCAAAATGAAGATTCACTTTTTTAGCTATTATATCTCTTGTTAGGCTTTTGATCCTTTGTGAATGTGCGGTTTGTTGAAAGTTGTCATTAAGCTCACTTATAAGTGCCTCTGTCTTTATGTATTTATACTTTGTAGATTAGATGAACGGTGCCTTTAGCACATTAGCTGCCACCGGCTTCCATTATTTGGTATTCACAAGAGAAATGCCACATTCTTCTATAATTGTCCTGCCAGCTAACTTAACTGTCAGCCCATCCTCGTCTAAACCTCCTCTTTTACCCCTAAGGCCCAAACCTTAAAAAAAAGAAAGTTAGAACATGTGGGCTAACTTTTTGCAGCAAGCAGACATTGAAGTTTATTCCTCCCCACAAAAGTTCTCTCTCGAATATATAATGACTATCAGCTCTTTGTCCACGATACAAGACAGATATACAGGGAGGAAAATAAATCATTCATATGTCACTTTAACTTACTTACCAATTAGCTGTTGTCCAAATAATCCAGATGTGTAACTGTTCACCCATTCATGAATTAAAATCGCACTCTTTTAGGATTCTTTTGACCCGGTAAAGGTTTGTAGGAACGCCATTTAATAATGTTACAGGATCCGCAGCAGAAGTAATACTGGCCAGTCATAAACCACAGAACAGCTTATTGCCCATTATATAAAAATATTCCAACAATGTAATCCATCAAATCACACTTCAGGAGTTTCTCTCACTAATGATTAAATTTAAGCCGACAGAAGTAAATCACATCACAAACTCCAGCTGATGTCGCAGTGAGAAACCTTTCACTTTCACTTATAAAAAAAATACAAAGGTTCTCACCTATTTTATGGTTTGTTTGATGTTCAGTTTGAGATTTATATGGCTATTTATTTAGGTAGGCCTATTCATTGCTTCAAGTTCAATGTTCAGATTTATTTATTTAGGTATTATTACGTTGACTTAAATGTTCAGTTCAACAGTTATCCAGTTTGTACAGTCTGTAATAGTCAAAGAGTGTTCATTCAGATTGTTTTTTTTTTTTACCACTCTGGGGGCGGGGCCTGTACTCCAAACTATCTACTTGGCCCACAAACTACTTGGCCTTAAATTTCGGTCGACCTCCACTGCAGAGGTTGCTGTGTACTTTGGCTTTTACCTCATCAAAGGTTTCACTCGCCGCATTATGAGTGTGGGGCTGGTGCAGACGGCTTTTCAGGAAATGGGTTGATATGGTTGACACACAAAGCCATGACCATATATCTGTAATGAAAGCATTATGTAAGCCTGATTGTTTAACTCTGTTGTTAAGGTTACGGTGAAGGGTCAGTTCATTTCTCAGTTAATTCAAACTTAATCTTCAGTGTATATGTTATGCATACAGTCAAGCCAAGAAATGTACAGCAGCAATGAATGTTTGGGAGTAGATCACACCACTACTTGTTTGCTAAAGGAGTCGCTCGAACAATTGTTGTCCGACACTATAGTTCTCCTCAGCTCTGTGGAGAGTTTCACCGTCTTTCAGCTTATTGTTTAGCTGTCTGGCCCACAGCTTTACTCTTTTGGTTTAATCTCACCTCTTACATCGGCACATTCAGCAGCAACAGGGAGCCGTTTTCAGCAGAAATACCTCTAAATTCAGACTGTACACTATCTTCCCAGCATTACACGGCAAAAGGAGAAAGTTAGCGGCTAGCTGGTGAACATAATGGAGCATTTAAAAGCTTAAGAGGCCAATATTTAAGGCTCTAGTATTTCTGGGGTTGAGGAGAAAAAAAGAAGTGGAAAATTACTTCAAAACACATCTACAAGTTGTAGTTCCTATTACCGACACACATTGTTATCATTCTCTTTTCTTTTTTTTTTTTAAATATTTGATTTTCCTTTTGTTCTATAGGCTCAACTGCAATCCCTGTGCAGGGCTTTGTCCCAAGGTATGTATGGGTCTGAAAACTGTGGACTCTGTCATGGCTGCCCAGGCTTTGAGAGGCTGCACTGTCCTGAATGGGAGCCTGGTCATCAACCTGCGTGGAGGAAGTGAGTATCTGCGGTTTGTTTGGCTGAATGACATTGCACTATGCAACAGATCAACAGAAGAGAACTACTAAGAGGCTGGCATTACACAAAACCAGGAAATTACATAAAATAAGCGTACAGTTGAAGAAACCACAACATGAATTTAAAATGAAATAAGATCAAGTTTAAAATGCTATAACTGTGGGATCCCCTAGAAAGTAGATGCACTCAAGTAGTTTGTGTTTTGCAATAAATGTAAACATCTAGACCCCAAAACATCAATATTCATAAAATAAATGCAATGCAAACAAGTGTTAAGGGTTTTCATGATTAGATTTTTATTAGATTTTTAACACACATTCCCAATCATTCTGCCTCAAGGAAAATAAAACAACTCTGCATGATTTTCAAATCAATTGAAAGTATTGCTTTTATGCTTGTCGATTTGTAAATATAGCCATGAGAAAATAATAGTTTATAATGAACTGTAAACTATTATTTTTGTGTCCGAACAGCTTAAATAGGAAAATGTGTAACAGATTAAACCAAAATGGACAACACGGCAGAAAAGACCAGCTGCCTGGCAGCTTCTGCACCAAGCATTCTGTAGAATCTGAAGTCACTTCAGGGCTTGTGTCTTTTGGTTTTCTGCAGACAACATAGCAGCTGAACTGGAGGCCAGCCTGGGCCAGCTGGAGGAGATCACTGGCTACCTGACAGTGCGACGTTCCTACGCCCTTGTATCCCTCTCTTTTTTCCGCAAACTCAGTGTTATTCGTGGAGAGGAACAGGAAATCGGGTGAGACTCCGTCTTTTGAGCCTCATCTCACCCTCGCCATGTCAGAGCCTCCTCCTGTAATTATGAGTTAAAAGCGGAAGGACTGACCTTTTCAAAATGTCTTTCTGTGGTAACTGTTTTTGGTTAGACAAATCATATGTGAGGCTTCATTCGGACGAGGTGGAAGGCGCTTGTAGCACAATGGCCTACACTTAGACACTGTAGAAATGGCAGAGGATAGGCATATGATGCAAATTGTAGGCTAACCATGCTGAAATACTTTTATATTGATGTTACTCTTCAATGTTGTCCTCAGCTAAATATCATATGTATCATGAAAAATATGTTTCATGCAAACTTGTGTGTTTTTTTTTCCAGGAATTACTCATTCTATGCCCTGGACAACCAGAACCTGCGGCAGCTCTGGGATTGGTCCAAACACAAGCTTACCATCCTGCAGGGACGCATGTTTTTCCACTACAACTCCAAACTCTGCATGTCTGGGATCCGCAAGATGGAGGAGGTGACGGGGACCAAGGAGCGGCATATCAAGAACGACATCGCCTCCAAGACCAACGGAGACCAGGCCTCATGTAAGAACCTCTGCAGGAGTTACTATGGCAACAGAAAACACAAAAGTCTTCCCTGGTACAGACGCAAATATAGTCATAGTTATTGTTATGATGGTCATTTCCTGTCCCTTTTTTATGTTTGCAAGCGTCTTCTGGCAAACCTTTTACTGACTCAGATTAACTAGGAGCAACTAATGGAGCACAGCACCGATAAATGTTCACATGGTAACACAGTGTTCTACTATTTTTGTCCTTTCCATCTTAAACTACATGTTCAAGTTTAAGAGACAGGTTGCAGGGGACGACACGATAATCTCTCTTTCATATGTCTGTGACACATTTCCTTGATTTGTTTGACATAAGCGCAAGGGAGTAAAGAGAAGAAGATGGAGGTGGATGGGGACGCTTCAAAATTTGAGATACTTCAGTTTCTCGTAAACAAAATCAGGTACAGGGGAAGATCTGGCGCTGTTATCTTAAATTTGTCAGAACGAGGGCCCACAGTGTCAGACTTTATCTACTTCTAATGATTGAGTAGGTGGAGGTAGGCGGCTGCTCCAGGACATAGGTATATTTCATACTAAATCTACAAAAGCAGATGTTTCTCCACTGACGTCTTCCAATAACGGAGATCTACAGACTTAAATAATAATAAGGAGCGTCCATTGGCTCTCGGGGATGGAGCGTCCGTTGGCGGCTGCAGTGGCTCAGATGAAGCCACTGAAAACCCCCGGCAATAAATAAACAAAAAAATAAAACGTACATGGACCATGGGTGTATTATTGACAAGAGCGCGGTGCAGCTCTTCTTCGTTTCTAGACTGAGGGCAGACTGCGCGCTATAGTGACTCACTATCGCCCCTTGAGGAACAAGTGGTATTACAAGACGGGACGGGTGGGGCTACTCGGTTAGCATGCCATGCTCATTTTAGCAGATTTCTCTGCAACACAATATACGTCTTTGAAATAATGTCAACACTGTAACTTCTTCACATTCTGTTGGTAAAGTTAGTTACATTTCCATTTTGCCATATCTTGCACATTGCACCCTTAACGGATTCTTGTCTTTTCTCAGGTGAAAACCATGTGTTGAAGTTTACCCAGATTCGAACCATGAGCGATAAAATAATGGTCAAGTGGGAACCCTTCTGGCCTCCAGACTTCAGAGACCTGCTGGGCTTCATGGTGCTCTACAAAGAAGCGTAAGTAAATCTTCAGCCATCAGTCACGATCAGACTTGGATCTCTGCCAGAAAAAATATTTTTTCAGCTGCTTAAGTACTTTATAGATAAGAAAAAGATGAATAGAAACATCAGTTAGATTTAATGTATAGTGGTAATGTAATTTCCTCACTGACACATTTAAAACACTTACAGAGAAATCATATGACATATTATATAATATATACTATTTAACATCTGAAAACGACATCTTCAAATCATGACACCTGAATGATTGAGAAGTAATATGAGGAATCATTTTGGATTCAACACCATAGATGGAGAACTTGTGTGGGAAGATCAGGCTGTTGCTGTTGCCTGCAGTAACATTGCCACAGCAACAAATGCACCTAGTCACCTGCTGAACGAAACATAAATCATGTTGAGTTTGAATTAATTTGAAGAGATTATTTGTTAGTTCTCATTTGTTTGAACCTTTTTTCTTTTTTTTCTTTCTTTTTTCTTTTTTTTTTTTTTTTAAAGTGGCAGCCTTGCAATGTACTAAATCAGGAAAATATTGAACCAGCATCATTTTTGAGGGGTCTCTTTGGCCTCAGTGATGTTTTGCAAACTCTTTTCCTTTACCAACTGGTCAGATAAAAAAAAATGATGAATTGCTGTAAAACATCAAACTTAAAGTCAATATCCGGAATACAATTTAGGCCTACGTATAACCATTTTTTTCCCCATATACTGTTATTGTTCTTCCGCACAATAGACCTTTTCAGAACGTAACCGAGTTTGACGGGCAGGACGCCTGCGGCTCCAACAGCTGGGTGATTGCTGACGTGGACCCTCCACGACGAGCCACAGAGGGGGACAAAGAGCAGTTTGAACCGGGTCATCTCATCCTGCCACTGAAGCCCTGGACGCAGTACGCCATAATGGTGAAAACCCAGCTGTCCGCCTCTGACGAGCACCAGGTCCACGGAGCCAAGAGCGAGATCATCTATGTTCGCACCAACGCCACCAGTAAGACCGATTTGAGATTTGTGTTGTTTACTGGTTATTTAGTAAAATAATTACCCCCTTGATGTAGTTCAAATGTGTGGATCAAATATCTATGCACAACGCTCTATTGAATTTGGAATCAGTCTGTACATCTGTCAATCCGCTAAACCATTAACATGCGTTTCTGTGATCATTTTCCACCACATTAACTCGTCAAAAGGAGCCAGCCAACGTTTCATAATGAATGGTCACCACCATTTATATTATACAACAAAGGTGTTTATGATTAGAGCACAAAGTTCTTTATAGATTGAGGCCTCTTTAAAAAAAAAAAAAAAAAAAAAAAGGCAGCTCGACTTGAAGAATTTCAAGTCCGGGGTCAACGGATGATTCGATCCATCGACTTTCAGTGGACAGCCCTATATAGAGGTGTGAAAGAAACCACCATCCATCTTCTGATTCAGGAGAGAATCAAGCAGCATCCCTTCCATTAAGTTATCGCTGTAGACATTTAAAGGGCATTACATATAAACACCAAGGAAAATCAATATCAGCTACACTTATTCCATTAGTCTGTCCCACAACTGCAGTCTCCTACTAAATGACGATTTCTCCTGAAGCCTTGTCTTTTCAATGGCGTGTATCAAACATTTTCTTGCTTGTGAAACACAGTGGAAAGAAAAAGTTGTAACCTCTAAGCAAAGTCTTACAGGTTATGAAAAGTTAGGTGATGGGAAGCTCCAGGTTACGGGTTGTTACATTCCTTTAGAGCGAAGGGGCTATTTCTTCTCCTGTGCTTGAACTATTTTTAGGGTCGTTTTTGAATCCACGTTTTCTTGTGGTGTCACTATCATTGATTAGTGGACTCAGTGTTGTGTCTGGCAGTCTGGCAGCTGCCAAACTGTCCTTGGCTCAAGAACAGGGAAGAGGAAGACAGATGGCAGGATCCGCCCGGGGTGCCATCGACCAACAGGGGTGCTGTCTGGTGCAAGGTGTCTACATCAGGCAGTCACGCAGCGATCATAAATCTTTCCCCCAGTAGTTAATTGTACTCTGCCACCCACGGCGTGTGTCGTGTGCAGTTAGATTTTGTCGTCGTCATGATGGCCTGTCTAACCGGCTTCCTTTTACACAATGTGTTCTTCCTTCCTGATAAACCGCATCAAACATGACATCTCTCGCTCACACGAAACAGTCGGTCGTGTTAAGGGAGGGTTGTTTTCCATCCGTCTGGCAACCTCTTTACGGTTCCTGGGGGGGGGGTTGCTGTGTCATGTCTACCCAGCATACCTCGTCAGAAGGGCAAAGCTGTCATTACAAATAAGCTGTTGCTGGTGAAACTTAGTCTGACAATGCAGTCAGACCAGTGTGTTGCATCGTTATGAAACGGGGCCAACACACTGGCTGTCTCCTTAGGGTTCAGTCTGACATCCCCACGCACCACTCCGTCCTCCCATTCTATTCTTATGAATGTACAAATTTCAGTACTGAGTTCAATGGTATTTTTGTCTTCTCAGAATACCCAGTCCACTTCAGGCCATGATACTTTTAAGATGCAAAGTGTCTCTTGGGTTTACTTCCACTCGAAAATCTGATTCATACGTTTACCTCAAAATACAGCTCAGCAGACAATCAGATAAACGGTGATGCCAGTCATTGTAGCTGATGACCTCTTTTTGTACTGGCAGCGTGGAACAACACAATTTGTCAGCTGCCCACCTTTGAAGATTAAAAAGATTAGAAAACACATTTAGATGTATAATAGGATAAGAAAAACAATCTGTCTGTCAAACAATGATTATGTAACTTCTGCATTTAATTCTCACCAACAACAAGTACTTGGTGCCAGATTCCCTGATTATCACACACCAAATCGTGTTATTATGCCTCCTGCGTTAGTGCTGCTAATCTGTGTTTACTAAATAGGATTGAATTAAGAATAGAAAAATATACGTCACATTGCAGTTTATTATGCAATTTGAAAATACATGGCACTCCAGTCATGTTGTGTCTTACATGAAATACTGAAATGTTCCTGATGCTCCACATACCATGAAGGATGCATATCATGTTAAATGTGATAACAAGGGTTGTTACAGTAAACAAGAACACAAACAAAACAAAAACAAGATGTTACGTAAACATGTCGACAAGTTGCAACTGATTTAAGAAATATATATTTATTTTTAAAGCATGAGTATGAATGCAGCTTTACTATTTGCAGTTCCACTTCTCTATGTAAAACAATGAATCCATTTTTAAAAAAAGGAACAGAAATTAAAAAATTGAAATAGTTAAAATACCACGCCTACAGAATACTGAAAACTAGAACTGAAACTGAACATGCAAACCACAGCTTAATACTTAAAGAATAACTTAAATACAACTACACCCTGGAAACCACAATTACATTGAAATAAAGAAATACACCAATAGAGAGGAAAAAAACAAAAACAAAAACTTTAAAGATCTCTTCAAAATGTACAAATAACCACAAACAAACCGAGGTTCTCTCCTGTGCTCCCTTGAGTGCAGAAAGTACTACAACAAAATGCATATTTTTGTTAATTTGGTCCTCATTAACTTGTAAAGTATGAACATCCAACACTCATTTTAATCACTCAGATGTACAAGAGCAAAATGCACCAGTGTCATAAACAAAAAGCAAAACCTCCTATACCCAGAGCGGGCAGCAGCTGTTCACAGCGCCAACACGCTGCCAGTAAGTGTGTTTCAATAGTTATACTGTGACATGAAATGCAAATCGGACTAAAACAGAACTTCCCGTCTGCTATGTTTGATAAATCCCGATGATTCATTTCAAGAAATTAACTAACTGTGACAACAATGCACCATGACTTCTCACGGTCTCGTTCTTTTTACTGAATGTCTTCAAGAGTGATTTTCTGTAGAGAAATAATAATGAGAATCCTTTTTAGGGACGAGAGAACAGTGTCACCAATTGCCTTCGCTGACATTTGACACCAGGGTGGGTTTATGTGACATGAATACAAGTATATCTAAAGTCTAAATATGTTATGGGTTCATATTTTTATTCATAATGAAAACTACTTTTTAAATAGTTTTATCGTGTAATAAAAACAATTTGTCATGGCAATCCATCTCATATTCTCACAAATTTTTACTTTTGTATTTATAAAATGTGTTTTATGTTTTTGTTGTCACTCTTAAGCAACTAGCTGCCGTTCGGGGGCATATAAAGGATTGTTTACTCATCAAACCTCTGTATTTCCGTGATGTCTCCGCAGAACCGTCTGTCCCGCTGGACCCCATTTCCTCGTCCAACTCGTCCTCCCAGATCATCCTCAAGTGGAAACCTCCCAATGACCCCAACGGCAACATCACTCACTACCTGGTCTTCTGCCAGCGCCAGCCAGAAGCCAGCGAGCTCTACAAGTTTGACTACTGTCAGAAGGGTGAGCTATATCGTTTGTGGTTATGCTTTTGTTGTGTCTGCTTCTGTGTCTGTGGTTTTGTGTGTCTGACTGTCTCAGAGCGAGGGAGAGAAAGAATGTCTTTTGACATTTTTACTTTAGTAGAAGCGCTCCTCTCTTCCCAAGAAAAGCTCTTTGCTTCTTCTGATTCTCCTTGATGGGTAATTCACATAGATTTTCCAAAAATATATATCGACCCACATTAAATACAAACGCAGACAATCTTAACAACGACCACACCTCAACAATCCTACATAAAAACACCAATAAAAGAGTATTAACCAAACACCCAAAACAAACAAGTTCAAATTCATTAACTTGATAGATTTTTAGCTTACTTCATAAAATGTTGTTAGTTCTGACATAACTCTTAAAAATCAACACACGTTTCACTCATTCCAAAAAGGTTGCATTAGCTGTAGAGTGGCATGTATTTCTTTTATTAAATGAAAATATTAAAATCACGAGAACTGGAGTTAAAGAATCACCAAATGACAACCGCAATATATCTTAAGTTGGACAGAAAGGTGCAACAGAAAAGCCTTTGTAGAGCTATGAGCACATGTTAAGCACAGTGACCCCTTTGTGAATTGAAGTACTACTTTGTACCCGCTGAGCAAGAAAATCCAGTGTGGTTAAGGTGATCGTTTGTTTGGGTAGTATTATGTAGCTTAAACCACATGAAACCTGGCATTGGGACAATCAGGGTTTTCCTCTCACTCCGGCTCGGGTTCAGGCAAAGTTCAGACATATTTCTTGGTTGAGTTATTCTTGTCACAGTCTCACCTACGAGGATGCCATCAGTGCCCTTCCATGTAAGCGCACAACCGAGCACAAACTTTCCTCTTTTGATCTCCCATAACTCCCACACATGCGGAGAGATGGGAGTCTGCGGGAAGGCAGTGTGTCACTGGTAATTTATCTCAGCTGGAGAGAGGGTGAGGACCTGGAGGTGACAATGACAGACATGCCGATCAGCCGTGTATGTGTGTGTGGGAGGAGTGTGTGTACATGGGTATTTGTGCACAAAAAGTTATGCGTTTGTGTTTATTGCACCAATTCTGTCTAACTTAATGTTTGTATTTCTTCTCTGACCTTCACCAGGAATGAAGTTGCCGTCGCGAGTGCCCACTCAGGTGGACAGTGACGAGGAGCAGAAGTGGAACCAGACGGAGGAGCAGGGCCAGGGGACACGATGCTGCGGCTGCCCCAAAACCGACAAGGAGCTCAAGAAGGAGAAAGAGGACTCAGAGTACCGCAAAACCTTCGAGAATTACCTCCACAATGAAGTCTTTGAGATCAAGTAAGACGACTGACAACAGAGTTAATGGTATAATGTAGCTTTTCCCCATTAAAATGTCCAACTAGCTCCAACTACTGCTCCCTGCAGTCCTTCCTAATTAATTCTGTGATTTCATCTTTTCAATTTCTGTTACATTTTTTCTATATCACCTAAATGTTTAAGACCTTTTTTCAAATTTGATGTGTTTTGTGCATTATGGAAGTCACTTAAAACTTGCCTTGCCTTGGTTAGACGCTCGAGACAGCGGCGTTCTGTGATGGGCATCGCCAACTGGACACACCCCTTCCTCACCACCGCCCCCAGCCCGCCCCAGGGCACAGGCATCCCAGAGGACGAGGAAACCTTTGAAAGCACAAAGATCGTGGTCTACGTCCATGCCAAGGAGTCCACTGTCATCTCCGTCCTGCGCCACTTCACCAGCTACCAGATTGAGGTCCACGCCTGCAACCACCCGACCGACCCGGCCCGCTGCAGCATGGCAGCATATGTCAGCGCCCGCACAATGCCTGAAGGTAAGGAGGCACAGCTCTCTGTTGTCACTGTTTCTAAGGAAGCGGAGAATGTAGGTCTATGTAATAAAATCACACCTCCATCAAGAGGGGCCCGGCTGCCTCAGCATGGAAGAGATGGGGATTTAAATCTGCTGTAGCTCTCAAAATGTGAGGATTCTCTTTGCTCAATCTTGGTAAAGAAATAAAAAAACTCAGTGGTAATCTTAAAGAGTCCCATCTGTTTGTTTGGCAACAAACGATTTGTTTATTTCGTTCATTGCTGAGATGGTTTTGTACTGTGCGTCACAATTCCTCAAATCTTTTGTTGAAAATCCAAGTGAAGTTGGGCATTTGAGAGAAACCAAAAAGTCTACCCAATAAAGACATCACAATTTTCTAACAATTGTCAAGCAGAGTTGAGAAGTGTGCCACAGAGGTCTGGTAAACTCACTTCTTTCTCACTCAACACCCCCAGATTTATTTTTCTAACTTGCGGTCTTCAGCCCCGTGTTAAGTCTGGATCAGACTTCACAGCGCTCCCACTGGAGCCACAAAAGACTTAACACAACTTATTTTTCACATAAGCAGTAGTACTCCCTGCAGAGACCTTTAACTCTGATGTCTAAAGTCGGTGGTTCCCCTTTTAACTGGTTTAAACATAGAGTTCATTCCTCATTGTCTTCTTAAATATATCTCAGTGTTCCACCCAAACATCCTGTTTTAACAAGAATAGCGTCAAATTATGGAAGTAATGAAACAATTATGATTGTTTGATTACAGGGGGGTTTTTTTGTGAAAGAGGACTGCCATTTTTGCATTTGTTTGACAAGAGGACAGATGAGAGAAAACCTGAGTTCTAATAGAAATACAAATTCATGAAACCATTTGTTCTCCGCAGACAAAGCTGATGACGTCAGAGGTCCCATCACTTACGAGGTGACGGAAAATTTAGTGCACATCACATGGCAAGAACCGGTGTCCCCTAATGGTATGATCATCCTGTATGAAGTCAACTACAAGAGACTGGGAGACACGGAGGTGAACACACACACACACACACACACACACACACACACACACACACACACACACACACACTTCTGCAGACACATCTGTCATGCCTTCATTATTTTAGTCTTTGGAGTGATTTGAGTTCACCACAACACATAAACACATTCTTACTCAGAAAGCACTTCCTATATTTCTCATTAAGCACAATAGCTCGAGCTACTAATGAAAGACAATTTAAGTGCGAATCAGATCAAATGTATCCATCTTGAAACTACCCATGCAACACAAACAAATCAGAGAGGCAATACTTATTAGTTGACTTGTATTTTGAAATTTAGTCTTCTGGTTTCACTAATGTCACATGGTTGATAAACTAAATGGAGAAGTAATTTTAGTGTCGCACCATGTTTTAGTTGCTATGGAGACAAGTCTACAAAACTGATGCTGCACCCTTTTATTTAATGGACACTAAACACTAAAAGAAATCAGTGTAAACATTAAATAAAAGGATGAAACTATATCCAATACAAGGATTCAAAATGTCATTTTAAACTTGGAAATGATGAAGCAGCTGTTTGTCACACAATGCTGCTTTCCTGTTTGTTGTCCACTGCTTGAACCTCAGCATTGTTCTTCTGCAGGAGCTTCACTACTGCGTGTCGAGGAACACATACAAAGTGGCCCGCGGCTGCAAACTGAAAGTGATGCATCCTGGAAACTATACAGTGAGGATCCGGGCCACCTCGCTGGCCGGCAACGGATCCTGGACCGAGCCCACATACTTCTACGTCCAGGACGCAAGTAAGTCTCCGTCTGCCATGAAGGCAAACTAAGCCAAGACTCGAGCTGTCCCACATACTAATGATAGTTTAGTAGGTCGTACACAAAAATACCAAATGAAACGGTACGTGTCACGCCGGACGTCAATCAAACTGCAACTTTGGAAAGCCGCTGCCAATTAAACTTCACAAAGAGGCATCAAAATGTTTTTCCTAAAGTTCAGACCAAACGCAAAGCAGATTTTTACGTCTCTTTACTCACAGAAATACGTCAGCTGGAGTGTTTCTTGGAGTATTTCACAATTTGCGAATATTCACCCTTATCTACCAATGACAGTACTTCTTCTGGAAAGTAAGAGGGAACGTTCGTGCTAACGCTAGAGTGCTTAGATATGTAAGATATACATTATTGTCCTGCAGGGAAAATTTGTCTCGGGCTCCAAGCAGCTGCATCACAAATCACCTGCCAACAATGTCCCAATGCACATACACACAACATAGATCATAAATACAGACACTATTGCATAAATATGCTTAACTTCACAGGCTGTGTGAGACGGTAAATTTAAAAACAATAAAAAGTAAAGACTATAGTTTAAAAAAATAAAAACAACTAATAATAATAAAAGAATATTATCTATATCATCTATAAATAATGTATATTCAAGTTGGAATATATTAGTCCCCAATTAAATCATATCATATACTACTACTACTTGTTATATATTAAATATTTTGATTGAGGATGGAATGAATGTATTTTTGTACCAGTTTAGCCTTAAACAGTGGCAGGAATATAAAATTGTTGCAAATATGCTATTATTTATCCTCATAATTGCTGCCGTCTCCTTATCTAAATAGGGATTAGCTGCTGTCAAAATATTTATAGTCCAACCACATTATTACAAGATCAAAAGATGCTACCAATTGTATTCGAAGCAGATTATCTTCACGGAGCCGCACGTTGATCCTCGCTCTCTTTAATGTGTGAAATGTGACTCACTGTCTGGCCGGGTGTGTTGAACAGGCGATCCTCTCTACGTCCTGAAGATCGTCATCGGGCCCGTCATCTGCTTCGTCTTGCTGCTGTTCGTTGCTGTGGCAGGATTTGTCATGTTCAAGAAGAAGTATGCAATTATCACATCTTTTTCAATACTGTAACTCATGTTCTTGTGTTATATTTTGACTAAATACATTTCTCTTTTTCCTTCTAGTCAAACTCAAGGGCCTAGTGGTCCCATCTACGCCTCTTCAAACCCAGAGTATCTCAGTGCTAATGATGGTAAGCAAAACAGTTTAAGCCATTTAATGTATAATTAATACAATAATATTAATGCTGACTTATTCTTTTTACTTAAAGTTCCAGTGAAAAAGAGTTGGAGCGTCTTTGACTTCTTTTCTGTGATATATTTCACAGTGAAACGGAATAGTTGAGCAGTGTACACTCGCAAAAAGGATTTCCTTTGCATTTGATTGGACCGCTAAAAAGTGGGCGGGTTTAGAGTTTAGGGCAATAAGGAGCCACAGAGATAGTAGACTGTTGGTCACACACACACACACACACACACACACCTGCCGACGAGGTAGAGATGACAAGGAAACTTTTGCAGATGTTCAACCAGCTCTGTGTTACTGCAGCAATGTGTCAGCTGTACATGCAGATGAACAGGACCCTCCATGCCACCGGCGACCGAACTCCCCGCTCGTGCACCAGCAAAAAAAACGCTGGTCATTTTGCGTCATCCGGCAGGCGTTCATCTGGCTGTACTACTCTGTGCTGCAGCGACACAGAGACGGTGGAGAATCTGCAACGTTTCCATTGAATGAATTCGACCTCAGCCTGTTTGGAAATGAACACAACTTTTCCACCCACTTATATTCAAACACGCATTTCTTCCTATCTCTCTCCATATTGCTGTTAGCGACTACGATCGGAACAAACGATGAAGTGCTGTTTTATATGACCAGTGTTTTGTAAGTGCCCCTGAGTGCAGGATGAGTCATCAGATATTTGAAACAGAAGCCAAAGAAACTCCAACTTCCATTTTACTGGGACTTTCAGATGGATTTGTAGTTTTGATTTGGGGAGTATGATGTTTTACTCAAAAATATAACTACACATCGGCGCCACAGGGCTTAAAAAGAACTTCATGGGGATCCCAAGTACGTTGATTGGTCAGCTTATTTTTTCTCCTACAAGTTTCTGATGCGGGTAGAGACTGCTGATGAGTGAAAACGGCATAAACCAAGTTTATGAAAATCCCTTTTTAATTAACACGCACCTCTAGTCGCCACAGTCACTGCTTTCTTTCACAGTGAATTAAAGAACATATACAAATATCTTCTTACAGCAGTTGTCTTCAATACTTTATCATGAAAAAGCAAACTAGGTTATATTTACCTTGATTAAAAAAAATATACACCATAATGACACTGCACACTGCTGTCATGGTCACTGCAAATAAATGCAGAGATGTATAAATTGTCTTGAATCCCTTTATTACATTTTAACATGGGTAATTAGTTATTTGCTTAACTGTCTGCTTTTAATGCCTTTACATGCACTTAGGGAATCTGATTATTCCAGCCGTGATCTTTTTTCTGAAACTTTGTAAATGAAGAAAGAAATCCTGTTGAGACTGGCAGATTTATCTTAGGAGAATTCATATCTCTTGGCACGTGATTTTTGCAGGTGCACATGACAAAGTCTGATTGGATTTATACAAATAAACATTTGGCGCAGTAAAGAAAAAACGTTGCTCATCTCTGTGCTTCCTCAGAAAAGAATCTCTTCAATCTGCAGAACATTATCCAAACTAACCGGCTTTCTTTTGTGCAAGTGAGCTCAGTTCTTGCTCCTCGTAAGCCGCATGTGTCATGTTTCTGTAAAATGTGTCTGCAGTGTATGAGGAGGACGAGTGGGAGGTGGCCAGAGACAAGATCAACATTTTGAGGGAACTGGGTCAGGGTTCTTTCGGCATGGTCTACGAGGGCATCGCCAAGGACATCATCAAGGGCGAGGGGGATTCACACGTAGCGGTGAAGACTGTGAACGAGTCGGCCAGCCTGAGAGAGAGAATTGAGTTCCTGAACGAGGCCTCGGTCATGAAGGCCTTCAGCTGCCACCATGTGGTAAGAAGAGACATCTCCTGAAACGCCTTGTACATAAACACAGGGCATTGTGATCTTAGTTTTGTTCACTGACGATGTGTAGAACTGTTGAGTATTGATGTTTTAAGTGTCAGTAATACAGAGTACTGATCTAGAATAAAGACTAAATGTCCCATCATGTGGATATACCTGACCTGCCCTACATTAGCTGTCGGACGGGCAGCAGCCTCATCGCGCTGTCCGTCAGATAATGCATAATGTAATCCGTACTGAAATGAAACCTCGTCTCCCAGGTGCGTCTGCTGGGTGTTGTGTCTAAAGGCCAGCCCACCCTGGTTGTGATGGAGCTGATGACCCACGGAGACCTGAAGAGCTTCCTGCGCTCTCTGCGACCTGACGCTGAGGTAAACAAAGATAACAACACTCGCCTCTGAATCACAAACGCAATCTAAAGAGTTAAAATGACGCGCATATTTGTTTTTAGTTTTGGTGAACTTGCAACAGCAAACATGCAGAAGTCCATTATCTTCTGTCACTGTTCTTCTTTTTACTGCTGCTTTTTATGTAGATAAAATACTTTGTGACGTCCGATCTTGGAAGGTGCTTTAGAAATACACTTGACTTAACTTACTCTACACGAAGAACCGCTTGATTGTAATTAAGTTAAAACAATTTTTTACTTACATTTTTAAAGTAAAAACAACTTTTCTGACTCCATCCGTTGTTTTCCACCCAGACATTCATGGTTAAATCACATCTAACAAATATAATTTAGATAGATGAGGAACTGTGTGGCCTAATATGGATCTATTTTCATGGCATTATCACAATAACTGAAACTGCTGTACCTCTTAAATTACCATTGGACAATATTAAATTCCACATTGAGTTTACTTTTGATATGTGTACAGATGACTTGCATGTAGGTTGATGTTCCATCTAAGTGTCATCTCCTGAAGTGTGTAAATATACAGATGGCACTTGGATTAGACGAGGAGGAGGAGGACTGAGCTCTTGGATGTTGACAGAAGAGTTCAGCAGTCGGCACTTAAGTCGGCTGAAAACCTCAAACTTGCTCGTGTGGAGATGAACAGCAGGCTCTAGACAAAGTCAAGTGTGATTTAAAAAAAAATTGACAAATGATTGTTTTATTTAATGCCGTCTTAGAAGTGATATTTTTTAAGTATCAAACTCTGTATAAACTTCAACACCAAACCATGTGTTGTTGGCATAAAAAAAAAAAAAACGTTATCAGATCACAAATAAGAAATCTGTCTTGTGTCCCCCAGAACAACCCCGGGCGTCCACCGCCCACTCTGAAGGAGATAGTCCAAATGGCCGCTGAGATCGCAGACGGCATGGCTTACCTTAACGCCAAGAAGTTTGTCCACAGAGACCTGGCAGCCAGAAACTGCATGGTAGCTACCGATCTCACCGTCAAAATAGGAGGTGAGTTTTAGCACAAAGGAGTTTTTGACAAATAATGGCGGACAACAATGCACGCTGCTGCTGCTGCTGGCGTCACTATGACAGCGGATTTCATATGAAATTAGTTTTAACCCACATGTGACCCAATTTGAAGATAGAGGTTGATTTATTACTGTTACTGTAGTTTGTAAACTGTCGTCTTGTCCTATGGAGAGCAAACCGTTTTCTTGTATCTGTAAAAAAAAAAAAAGTTTTTGGGGTTGTTTTTTTTTTTGGGAGAAATCTGTGGACGGCCATAATGAATTCCTGCGTCAATAATTGGGAATGCTTGCATGGCGAGCCACATGAAGCTAGTTGGTCATCTGTGTCGGTTTGACCACAACTAATGAAAATGTTTTCCTCCCAGACTTCGGTATGACCAGAGACATTTACGAGACCGACTACTACAGGAAGGGAGGGAAGGGCCTGCTGCCCGTCAGGTGGATGGCACCTGAGTCCCTGAAGGACGGAGTCTTCACTGCACATTCAGACTGCTGGTCAGTGACACCTCTGATTTTATTTATTTTGTTGACGTAGATGCTTTATATGGTATAACATGTTGTTGAGTGACAGCTGTATTTTAAGGAGAATTAAATGTTAAGAAATCAGGGTTTGTGGAGGACATTCATAAAATATTCTACAAGTTGACCAGTAGCACTTTACTCTCTATAAAATACTTTTTTTTTTTCCTACTTCCTAATGAAAACATTATTTTACATAATTGCATGACCCTTTTTTTTGTTTTTTGTGATAAGTTGGTCAACAAACAACATACTTATTTTCCAAGAGAATTCATTTCCTGTCGAGTTCATTATTAGATTTTTTTTCCGCAGACCAGAATAACAAACACGTTCCAATATAAAAATATGACATCAGAACATGAGTGTGGGGTTTATGTGTTTTCATCCGGCGTTGTTTACCAGCATTGCAGCCACGGCCTCTGCCCTCAGTCTACCTGCTCACTGCATGAAGTGTTTACGGACACCTCTACTCTGGCAGCTGTCTAATTGGCGTGTCCTCTTTTTCCCTGTGACTCTGTTGTTGTCTCTCGACCACTTGTTTGCCAGGTCATTTGGGGTTGTGCTGTGGGAAATCAGCACGCTGGCCGAGCAGCCGTACCAGGGCCTGTCCAATGAGCAGGTCCTCAAGTTCGTCATGGACGGGGGCTTCCTGGACCGGCCAGACAACTGCGCCGACAGAATGTGAGTACAAGAGTAGGGCTGAGGTGGGATAGGGAGAAAAACAAAGAGTTGTATTGTATTAATTAAATTATTTCAGGCTACTTGATACAAGTGAGTTTGTTTATATTGCTTAAAATCACAAATTTCCCTCAGACGGTCTTACAATCTGTAGTAGAGCTGTATTCGTTATATAATTCATCAATAGAAAACTAATCTGCAACTATTTAGATTATTTATTTATCAGTTAGTTATCTAGTTTTTCAAGCAACAAATCCTAAAAATTCTGTGAGGATGTGTTGCTTCTCTCTCTTTTTTATCATATCATCATTTATATTACATGTTTGCAAACTGAATATCTTTGTGTTTTGGATGGTTGGTGAGATAAAAACAAGACATTTGAAGACCTCATCTTTTACTCTGGAAAAATACATGGGACAGTTTGCTCAGTTTTCTGGCCAAAATAATTAACTGTTCGAGGACATAATCTGCAGATTAATCATTAATGATGATAATAATAATAATAATAGTTTCATATTCTGTACAAGAGACAGGAAAAATAATAAGAAACCTGAAGCAACAGCCTGCACTGACTCACTGTAGTAACAACAGTAAAATCACAAAATATAGAAACAAGATGACAATATCAACAAAGATTGATAGTATTTATAATACATTTATTTCTGATTATTTATAGATAGATGGTGTAATAGGTAAATATTAAGTATACCAAAGGATGAGGCGGGTGATGTTATGCATTTTTCTTATCAAAAGATCACATGAAATGACCAAAACCAACAATGCGTGAGTCTGTCCTGTCAGTGGCACTCAGCTGAGTAACAGATTTTAGTTTAAAACAAAAGCCAACTATATTTAACAAGAATAAGTATGTTATGAAAGAAACCAATAACTATGATTTAAACAAAATCAGACGTCAGCATGATCTAACTGTGATCTCGCTCTCCCCGTGTCCTCACCCAGACATAACCTGATGCAGATGTGTTGGCAGTACAACCCCAAGATGCGTCCCGTATTCCAGGAGATCATCGAGATGCTCCGCGAGGACCTGCATCCTTGCTTCCGGGAGGTCTCCTTCTTCTACAGTGAGGAGAACAAGCCACCCGAGACCGAAGACTTTGACCTGGACATGGAAAACATGGAGAGCATCCCGCTGGACCCGTCGTCCTACTCCCAGAGGGAACAGTGTTTAGACAGGGACGAGGCCTCGTCTGTGGGCCTGAGGGGCAGTTACGAGGAGCACCACATCCCGTTCACACACATGAACGGGGGAAAGACCAACGGACGAATACTGGCCCTACCGCGGTCCAGCCCCTCCTAACATACTGCACACATCCCGTGCAAACGTGTCATTGCTATAGATTTGAATATATTTTTGTTTTTAGTTGTCATTTTATATAGATCACACTTTTAGCACTCTCTCTACAGGAGCCCCTCAGTGCATATCTCAGGACTTATTTTTCTCCTCAGATGCCACAAACACACACTACACAGCAAGTCCACTCATGGATACCAGAAGACACTTTTTGTATTTAAGGACGAAAACCTCCCACGTCTCTCTTGTTCATGATTGTAGTTTATATACTGTATATATATATTGCCAAGTTTGTGCGAGACTGGGTGGATAAATGGATTCAACTGTGAAACAAACTCTTGACAAACAAGAAGGCTGCTAAACCCACTGTCCCTCCCCGTGTCCAGACTTTGTCCCTCTCCCCTAATTCAACAAGAGGCTTCATCCCCGGGTTGCTAAGTTTTGAAAAAAAAAGTGCCCTTCTATTATGTCTGTGGCCTACTTTAATTGTCATGGAACGGTGTCTGAATCTACACGCAACCGGATGGCGATCCGAAAATGGGAGACTTTGGAAAATGTTGGATGGTCAAAGACGGTCCATCCTCGAACAAACTCTTATCCAGTGGAGAAGCTGATTGAAGTGGCTAACCTCCTCACACTCTGCAGTATTCCAAAATGGCACACAGGATAAACACAGAACTTTTGTTGGGTTATATTTTTTTTTATTTATTTACGTGTCTTTCGTTCTTTCTTTTCTTTTCCCTTTTTTTCTTTTTTTTTTGTTGGAGTTTTCACATTTTCAGCTGAAGGATATTTAAACTGTTTTCAAAAACATGTTGGTGAATGAGTTCCTCAGATTGACCAATAGCTGCTTCTTTGGTATATTTTAGTGGGTATAGAAGATTAAAAAAATATATATATATAAATATAATAAATATATATATATATATAAATATAATAAATATATATATATATATAAATATAATAAATATATATATATATATATATAAATATAATAAATATATATATATATAAATATAATATAATATATATATATATATATAAATATAATATATATATAAATATAATATAATATATATATATATATATAAATATAATATATATATATATATATATATATATATATATATATAATATAATATATATATATATATATATAAATATAATATTATATATATATATATATATATAATATAATATATATATTATATATATATATATATATATATATAATATAATATATATATATATATATATATATATATATAAAAATAAATAAATATATTGTTGATGTTTTTGTACATAGCTGATATGTTGTCATTCTTGAGGTATTTACGGTCATAGAAAATGTTTTTACATGTTAGTCTCTTACGTTTATTTTTTCTAATCCAGAAAATCATACTAATTAGCTTTTTTGGACTCATGATCAACCAACAGCACTTGGTCTTTTTTGCTACGCGGCGCACGGTAGAATGAGTGTTTGGCGTCTTCAGCTTAAGATGTCTGCCCATCATATCAAGATCAAATAAAAATGCTGTAAATAATGCAGCAATGTGCATTCATGAAGAGGCTCCCGCAGTGCTTCTTTTATTTATTATTTTCCAGTCTCTCAATACACGTGTTTTTCAAGACGGTGTTGTTTTAGATCTTGTTGAGATTGTTGTGCGTATATGTGAAGGTAAGTTGTGCTTTTATCTCAGTGAGTAGAGTATGAAGAGGGAAGATCTTGTTTCTGACTGAGCCAGAAAATATGATGCACACACTCAAAACTCAATTTACATACAAACTAAAGCCTGGTTGAGTTGTGATTTTTTTTTTAGGCTAATATAGATGCTGATGTTTGTGGATAAAAGACAAATCCTTTGACATTTATTCATTTTTTTCGAACAACCACTCGACGCTACACAAATAAATACTTTTGGCAATGATCCCTGAAATTTGGTTGTTTTAGAGTTTTGATAAAGGTATACACAGAGGAAAGGGAAAGCACCTTTTCCATACTGATATATTTCACAGATGATGATGAGAATGACATTAAATTCTGAATAACTTAAATATGATTAAGAATTCAAATACGACATCTAAGAAAAAGAAGTGTCTATAAATCAAAATGCCACCTATAAAATGTTTATGTACAGCAATTTCCTATGTGTATGTCTGCCAATATATATGCCGATAGCAGTGACTTATATCTGTCGGACATTAATCAAAAGCATTCATCAAATTGCATTAAATGCTATGTGAGGGTATCATCTGTAATTGGTTATACTGCTAAATGGCTGTGCCACAGGCTTTCATGTATTCTGTTTAGTGCAATGATGCCATCTGCTGGACAACATTGGTTTAGAAACTACCCTCTATGTAACTACTATATTATTGTACTGTATATACTATACAAGGCCAAGCTTTGCACTTTTGACACAAGTTTTATTTCTGTTCAATATTGGTTATTTACACGTTTTAATGACAATCTGATGTAAAAAAAAAAAGAAAAAAAAAAGCTTTCAAGCTAAATTGCTTCCAACACTTTCATGCAGGTATGATCACTAAAACTATGTATAATAATTGTGACCCTCTGAGTATCTCTCATATAGGAGCTTGTCTATATGGTATTATAGAATAGGTTTATTACAGAATAGGCTCACGTTTTAATACAACACTCAAAAGGCCAAATGTTCATTGAAAGAGTTATTGATCACTGTAATAAATCAATGTAAGTGATGGGGGACAAAAATCCAAAGTCTTCATTCCGTTTGTTCATCTTAAGTTAATATGAGGCTTCAGCAGTGGGAATTGAATCGGGGGGATAAAACCAGCTGGGCAGGTTTTCTGGCTGAGCTGCAGTCGGGAAATAGAAACTGTTGAAGCCTTTTGTTATCTTTGAAACAAAAAGATGCATTTTTGCGAATGAGGACTGGATTGTGTCCCACCATCCCTTACATTAGAGACCAATAACTCTTTAAATGTACATAGGGGCATGGTTTAAAACCTATTTTTAAAAAGATATTAACTTTCCCTTTAACTGACTAACAATGGAAACTGAACATGAAAAATCCACGCATTTAAATATACATTTTAGGGATCTAAGTGTTCTGAGACGTGTGTGTTCGAGAGGGATTTGTAACCTGTGTTTCTAAAGATTCAAGTAAAGTCAGGGCCTAATTTCCCACCTGGCAGTCAGGGGATCACTAAATGCAACCTAAATCAAAGTATGTACCTGACATGCAACTGAAGGACCAAAACACTCCATATTAACAAAGTGGAGGAGGTACAAGTTTAGGTCCACATGGTCCACTCAGTAGCGGTCCAGGAGCTTTCGGTTGTAGCACACAATCTCCCCCAGCAGGTGGAGTCACCCAGTTGTCATGGAATCATATACGTGCACTTTTCTGGGCACTTAAAGGACTATTTTTTACTTAAAATTGAGATTGAAAGTTCATTATTGATGCTGGAAATACTAGGTGACCAAATAGTCTCCTCCCAATGTCCATTTATCAGTGTGACTTTCTCCTCTGCTGCCAATATTGACGCCTCTTTCCCATCACCTGTTGCACTCAGACTGTATATAAGAAGGGTTGCACTCTAACACTCTCAATATGTCTGGATCACAGCATGCACGCTCAATCAAAGGGAGAGAGGTAAAAGCAGTTTTTTATATTTTTGGGGTTCCTACCTGCATTCCCTGAAAAGCTTTTTATATATGCAAAAATGTAAAAAAAAAAAAGAAAGAAAAACAGCTCAGTTTTCACACTAACTGGTTCCCACCCTGCTGGATGTGGTGTCACTGTTTGTTTGTTTTCTACAGGGAAATCATAAAAAAATAAAAATAAATCAAGTAATGTATATCAACGCATGCAAGGCTCATGCTAGTGGAAACATGTCACCTGTCTGCATTAGTTTAAAGACGGAGTGAGTTTGAGGAGCTGTCAGTCTTGTTGGCTGAACTACAGGATTTCCCACAATGCTTTGCGAGGGAAGGAGGGTTCGCCCAGAGGAGGCTGGGGCTACTTTTTAAACACCCTCCCCCGGCTCCCCTCCATTACTCCTCATGAGTGCACTTGTTCTTCCCGAGGCATCCTCACTGCCTCTCCTTAGTGGAAAGACAATTTATTCCCCTCAATTCCTCTCTTATCTTTGCCCTGGAAATAAACGGAAAGTTGTCTCTTGCGCACTGCTGCTGCTTGATTTCAACACCGGGTAAGAGGACACTTGTTGGGTTGTTTGATTGTTATTGTTGGCAGTTGAATTAACAGAGCAGGACGTGACAAACGAGTCGATAAACGGCCATTGGGTGACTCTCACGTTAACAAATAGCGACGTCAGTTGGTTAACGTTCGCTACCTTGGTGGTCGCGAAATGAGTTTGAACCATTCGAACCGTTGAGTCAGTAATTTGACGATGGCTTCGATGTCAGTTGGTCAGTACTGGCCAAAGTAGCGTCGTTCTGACGTCACATCTCAAATTCCAGTAACAGACGTTGGGATACATGTTTTTTGTTTTTTGTTTTAATAATTAACAGCATATGAGACTTTTATGTGTTTTTTTCACGATGTGCTTTGAGGGGAACCATTAAAAAGCCCCGTCTGTTTTCCATTTGGAGTGACGTTAATTGAAAGTTAAATAATGTTAAACGCGGAATGATATGAAAAGAAGCCGTTAAAACATACGATTCCGCAAAGAAATAGAGCGTCATAAAGTAACGTACGCGGAATGCTATAACCGTTAATATTCAAAGCCATTGACGAGTTGCAGTTGAAACTTTTAATTAACTTCAACTTGACGTGGCTGTCAACGGGCAGTTACTGAAAGAAGTTGACATTGTAGCTAAAATAAGTTTACTTTTCAGGTGAAGTTCAAAGCACTGCAAGGATTTGAAGTCATCAAGTGTCAGTTGAAGGAAGAGGAAGTAAAAAATAAATGAATGCCAGTTTAAATGGATAAAGACTGTATTTAGCAGTTGACAATTAAAGGAATTAATTTTTTTGCCTGTCACTGTGTTTTTAGATCTGAAATTAAAGGCATCGTGGTGTATTCTATTTTCAAGAGCCTGGTATGACCTCTAAATGTAACAGTCACAATAAATACCAGGGGTTTTGCATACTCTTGCCCATATACCCCAATTCACGTATATTTGAGTATTCAAACTGTTCCCTGAAACCATTGGTTTACATTATTTTCTGTACAATATGACCGCAAACATGTTAGGGTCCTGTAATCCATCACAGTGAACTTCAAGTCCTTGTGGCAACGTTACATTATTGTTAGGAGGTATTGCTGTTCAAATGAATCTGATCCATGAATGAATCCATTCAGCTGCAATGCAAGATACATAAAACAAAATAATAATGCAGACTAGATAGTCAGTGTGAATCAAGTTTAAAGAGTTTACAATAATGTCCATACTGTTCGGAAATCAACTTCACCAATGGCTGCACGAGACAGTAAGAAAAATACAACAAATGTTGTATAGCGTACATTTGAAAATGCTCCTAAAAAAATGGACAGCAAACATAAGTCAAAGAGCTCAAATTTGATATTGACCAGGGTCTCACATGAGGGTTAAAGCCCCTGATGCTGACCAATCATGAAAGAGACTGCAGACTAATACGTTCAGTTAGGAAGTGCTACATTACCCGGGACTCACGCAGCATTGCATGCACACATGCGTCACTCTTGGCAAGGGAAAGATTCTCCTATTAATACTGACAGAAACACACTGGCGTGCGTTTACAGCACCCTACACTGAAGATAAAAACACTGACAGTTTGCAGAAGTTAATAATTCAACTGTGTGTCAAGGCTGGTGTATGAGAAGGCAACACGGAGTACAAGCAAGACCTGTTGTCTTTGAGGGAAGATTTCACTGTCTCTGTTTTTGGAAAAATTCAGCCCCTGTGTTGACGTGAAAAAATTCAGTCTCGAGGGTTTATTAAGAACAAGAGCAACGCGGATCACTGGTTTCTGTGTATCAGTCAGCTTTTATGCCCCCTCGGGCTAATGGGTTATAGTTTCACGGCTATTAATCGTCGATTGCCTGGTTTCACTTTACTTGTCAGCCACTCTCATTTGTTTTCACGGTCTTGTTGTGGCGTTGAAGAGATTAGGGCCCGTGTCTTTCAAAGTGAAATTACTTTCCACAAACGCAGCATCTAGCAGTTTTTTTCCCCTCCTGTCTCTCGGTCCTCTGCAGGATACTTGGCAGACTTGCTGGTCTTGTTTTGTCTCTTGCAGAGAATGACCTGTATTTCATGCTGCTCTGTTCCCTTTCCGCCCAGTGTGGGTGAATCACTTTAGGTGTGGTTGTCACTCACAACAAGGGGCTGAATAATTATACAACCACAATATGGCTAATAACACAGCATGGGGCTTTGAAACAAGTCTTTTAAAGAAAGTAATGTGATACAAGTACCAGGGGGGAAAAGTGCTTCAGCAAGTGGTGCTGGTAAGTTGTTTTTTTGTTTTTGTTTTTTGTTTGCTGAGGACATTCGTAGATCTTAAATGTAGCATATGGTAATAAATTATATAGGAAATACTTTTAATATGATCGGTTAAGTCCAAAGGACAGTTGTTGCTATTTCTATCCCAGAAGATGGAAACGGAAAAGACTAGTAATGGAAAATAGCATGTGATTCTTTGGCAGATTATTGTAATAGAAACTGGAACCTTGTGATTCTCCTCCATGACTTTGTTTTCAGGACACAATGAGAAATGGTTGATCAGCAGGTAGAGTTTGAGGGCTGCAAACAACAATTATGTTTTTTGTTTTTTTTAAATATTATATGTTCATTTAATCTGTGAAATTGCAGAAAATGAACACATCACACTTGTGACTGACAGGAAATGTCTGACATGTGCTAAAATTCACAGCATGGCCTTGTGGATGTCAAAGTTGGTCTTTCAGTTGGCCCGTCTTGTGGTCGTTCCACCACTTTCACTAGACTGATAAATTTCAACTTATTAGATAAAACGTTTGTTCTGTCATTCATGGGGGTCCCTTGACCTCTCACCGTCTGGTCAGATGGTTTATGACCAAATACCTTCAAAACGAGTGCTATTTACCATTAGCATCAGCTGTACTTTGTGTTTAGTGCTGATTTTAGCATGCTGACATACGCTTCAGCTCAAAGTACTACTGGGCCTACACTCTTGACTGTGTTGTTGCTTGATACATTACTTAAGCAGTTAATCGAATATCACAATTGTAGTTATCTGTTCTCTAGTTTATGGGTGGAGACAAATTGTGGAATTTTGGCTGAGTATTTGTATATAAATTTGCACATCTTGACTCATCCTTCTCCATAGTTTTGTCTTTGGAGGTTCAACAAAAAAAAGATAGCTATGAAGTCCTAGACAATCACTCTACTGATGTCACTTGCATGACAATGGCATCTACATTATATCACAGCCCGTATCCCACATATCAAAATATGGACTGTTTTGTTTTGTTTTGTTTTTTTAAAGACGCCCACCTGTAGTAGCATATAAAGCCCTCATGAATACGAGCTGTCATAACTTCTCTAAGCTGTGTGCGTCAAACAGGGATACTGTCGCCTCTGCTCTTGTTCTGCAGGACGTGTCTGTGTGTGTCAAACGGGTGAGCCAGAGGCGAGCAGAAGAGTTCCTGTGTCCGTATGTGTCACAACTCCTTTAGTCAAACAGTAATGTGTAAGTTGTAGGTGTGTCTGATTTTGAACAACTGCTGCTTTGATACAATTAGAGTGCAGTTTTTATTGTAGACGGGAACAAATTTGACGTCTTTTAACAATTGTGGTTGGGTTTTATCCATTGTTCTAGTTTATTTGTTCAGGATGATTTCTTTTAGCACCCACATTATAGAGTCTTCTTCCTTCTGTGTGGTTGGTCACAAGTTTTGCTACTGCTGCCTTTGAATGAGGTGGAGGCCTCAAGGCCCATTAACATGTGCACACATTCATATAGATATAGCCAACAGGGTTACTGAGGGCCACTGCACTAAAACCAGGACGCACTGCTTTCTGTTAGAGTTGGCACTAAATTCAATCAGACCGTTCAATGTCTTTTTCTGCATTTTTCTCTCTCATTTTTATTTGCAGGATTTTCTTCCTCTTTTTTTGTGTTTTCCAGTGTCACAAGGAAACTGTGGAACACTGAAAATAATAAACAGAAGTGTATAGATGTGAACCATGTGAGTCATTCCCGGTCACAGATATAGAGACGATTGGCATTTAAAGTCATTCAAGAGCAGAAATGAGAAACGTCAAAGCTGGATTTGAAAGGACGTAACAGTCAGTGTTATTATGGCATCTGTTATAATTTTCACACCCCGTTCTGCAGAGATGAGAGGAGCTCATTGGCATCCATGTCATAGGGTCATAGGTCAATAGGAAGTATTGATCCATGTGTGTCACTGTAATTAATCATGCCGTTTGTAGCACAGTGTTCTCTCTCCTATGTTTTTTTGTTGTGTCTTGGCCTGAGAGCTGGTCTGACGTGAGCTGTGCTGTTACAGTTTGTCAAACCAGTTCCCTCTCCGCAGTGCTAGATTAGTGGTTATTTAGATTCAGCACCATGAAATGCACTCTCTACTTGCGGTCCTTTTTTTTCTATTTTATGTAACCTGTCTGTGTGAGGGCTTATGAGTCACGTGCTTTCAGAAACAAATGATAAAGGTATGTTCATTTGCATTTGTTGTTGAGTAATAAACTCTTAATCCTTAAAATGCTCATTGCTTTTAATGTGGCGCTGGCCAATTATCTATCCATTGACTTTCAGTGTTATTGTATTGTGGTGATTTAAACATATTGTGTTCATGTTACACAAAACTCTTCTCAATATTAATTTATCAAAGAAAATTGTTTTTAAAATTAGTCTAGTCTTGTCTGATGTGTTGCATAATTGTGCACAGCTTATTTCTTTGAAAATTCAGTGTGATTTTACATACACAACCAGGGGGAAGAATATATCAGTTTTCTGACACTATTAGGTTTGTTGTGTGTTTTTATTATTGTGTTTTTATGACGTGAACTGGACACAAATGGTAAAACACATTGAGGAACAAGAGCCCTCTTTTACGAGTGTAAATGTTGTATATATGTATTTAGACAACTGACAACTTTGCTGCACATTTACCATCAAGGTGTCTACACAGGTATTTGTCTAAAAATGTCAAGAGTGAAAAAACAAAGGAAAGGGAGTTTGAATCTCTCTCTCTCTCTTTCTTTTTCTCTTTCTCTCTTTCTCTCTCTCTTTCGTTCTCTCTTTCTTTTTCTCTCTCTCTCTCAGCTCTGGGTAAAGCGGTTCTCCCCCAGCCTTCCATGGCCTCCCCGCCTGCATCCTCAGTCCAGGCATGACCGTCACCCCTAAGAAACACAGAGTTCAGCCTGGTTCCTCTTCTTCTTTCAACAACACAAGTCCCAGGTTGGTGAACATGAATTTATAAGAACTAATTTCCATCATATACCTTTTGTGTCTTTGGCCACATTCACAATACAACAGACGGTGTTCTAATTTAGCTCTTAACTGATACAGATTTTATTTCAGCTGCTGACTCTTGGCGACAAAATAAACATTTGCATGTTTTTCTGGATTCCTTATCAACTTGATCGAGATAAGCGTTACAAAACCTGATTCTGAGTCATGTGATGACCAACATTCCAAGTCTGATGGATGCTCCAACTCTGACTTGTATTGAAATGAACACAAACAAGATGTGTGTGTGTGTGGGTTTTTTTGTGTGTGTGTGTGTGCGTGTGAGCGTGTGTGCGTATGCGTGCGTGTGCGCAGTTTTGTGCGCTGACATCATTTTTACCCGTGAAGCTTTATCTCGTCACTTGCTAACTAGATCCAGTCCCGTGCAGATGGATGAGGTCGAGGGCCCCCGGTTGAAGCCCATCCCTGAGGACTCCGTGTCGCTGGCTTCCTCTTTGGCTGAGCCCATCAACCTAGAAGGTCAGTGGGTCTCTGTCAGCAGGATGAGAAGCTGCTGAAAGCTCCCTGTAGCTCTTGGCACAACAAAACACAGACTTTTTTTGACATTGTACAAAAAAACATATTCATTCAGTATCCCAAAACTACACAAATAGCTATTTCTAAGATCTGAGATTTAACAAATGGCATCTTGCTTAGGAAACCTTTCAAAATAAGAATGGCAATGGTTTTATAAATTATAAAATAGTAACTATTAGTTAGAAATAATCAGAGCTGATTATTTCATCATATATTTGGCAACAATAGACGGAAAGAAAGATCAGTGCTTAATTTTTAATGACCGTGGCCTTTTTGTAAAACATGGTCATAAAATCCACAGTTAAAGCGGCTACAATTGGTTTTATTTTGTTGAATTGAACCTTCCTCTTTTTATTTTATGAAACAATATGACATGTCTAACACCTGGCACCATATAGAATATATTTTGCCACAAACATAAGGCCTTTAAAAATGACCTGTACATGACTAGTAATGAATCACTGAGATACATAACCACATGACCACAAAGCACAAGCCTTGTTTGGTTGATAGAAGTCCAAATGTGAATTTCTATGTGTCATCCAGATTCCCATTATGCTCTGCTGCGAGGAGAGCTGGAGTCCGACCACCAGAACCTGGAGGCGGAGTCATGGGGCGCGGCTGTGGACCAGAACTACCTCAGGGCCCTGACCAAAGAGGCTGTTAAGAGACAGGAAGTCATCTATGGTAGGCTCCACCAGCGAAGTCTGTAAATAGATAATCCCAAAAAGATTTTCAGAAATCAAATATTTGATTTTATAAAGTGTTTTGTATATTCAGACAGAACGTTCTCATGTCTATCTCCAGTTGAAGAAGAGTAATCTTTGATCACTGATTGTAGCGACATAGTAATTGCACTGTTTAATCTGAGATGACAGTGCCTATAATTATGTTGCTTTAATTAATACATTTTGTCTTTAACTCGGAGGACCTTTTTGAAGGTTAACAATTCAGCTATGATAAGTATAGTGACAACAGCAAGTAAGAATAACATTTTCCAGCTTAAACCTGGTAACCTACTTTTATTTACTCACAGGACTTTGTTTGCTTTCGTTGTTAAGCAAGGCGCTTACAGTCACTGTATGTGTGTGTTTTAGCCCACGCTCATTTTACTGTACGTTTCAGGCACTCAACTTGGACGTATTATTCAAGACATCCCTCTTTATCAATTTCCTAGAGTTGATCCAGACGGAGAAGCACCATGTACGCACCTTAAAAATCCTTCTCCATGTCTACATGTACGAGTTGAAGCAGTCTTCGCTGATAGAGTCCAGGCTTGAGAGGCTCTTCCCTGGGGTGGAAGACCTGCTCATGCTCCACCAGCACTTCCTTGACTGCCTCAAAGTGCGCAAACACCAAAGTCAGGAGGAAGAAAGCCCACACAACTACCAGATCACACAGCTGGGAGATATTCTCATCTCTCAGGTAGGGTGGAGTCATTTTTAACCACAGCTAGCTTTTGTGTAAGTCATTGCAGTCAATCTATTAAATGTATCTCCTTAAATCAGGGGTTCTCAAACTCTTTCCAAGGGACCCCCTCCTTATCGTACTCTTAGCAACTATTTATACTCTAAAACTTTCCAACCTAAATACTCTAGACCTATTTCATAATGATACACAAAAACACATTTACATTTGAATCATGTCAAGATAAGATGAACTAATCCTTTCTTAGTCCCAAAGCAGGGACATTTGCAATGTTATTGAATGTTAATACCACTTATACATCTTTAAACCAAGATTTTGTGTTTCAATTAATTGATCTTAAAAAGTTTTAGAAAGTGAACAGTGGCAAGACTGGCATGGTCATAATATATTCAGATATTTAAACATAGCAGTCTAAAGCTTAAAGTGCTTCAACTTAAAAAATATAAACTTATGGCTGAACACAATAAAAGTCTTTCTATTGGCCAAAAGCTGACATAATGGACACAAAATGCTTATTGTATTGGTTCAAATGTTAAGTATGCACTTTTTAATGATATAGTACAATTTTATAACTTATAGCTAATTATTTTGAGGACCCCTTGACCAAGTACCATGGACCCCACTTTGAGAATCTCTGTCTTAAATTGATGTGTTGCATCGAAGAGAGTTTCTCTAATTAAGAAGGGTGAGCTGGTTTGAAGGAAATTTTCCTGTGAGACGGTATGATTTGCAAACATGCAAAGTTGTACAGTACAAGTTTAAAGAAATAGTTCTTCCTTCTTAAAATTGTCATTATTCACTCACTTTCGGGTGAAAATGCCTCTAAGTTGACAGTTGGAAGCTATTCTTCAGAGTTCCAGAAAGGATAAAAAAAAGATCATGAATTCATTGTACCGATTGCTCAACATTATCCAGATGTTCTTAAGACAAAGAATTGTGTTATTCCCAAATACACTGCATTGGCAATATTTTCATATTTGGGGTTATTGAAAATAAGATGCACTTAAGTTGCTACCATTACCCCCAGGTGCTTTGTGCCTGCTGTTGTTGTTGTTGTTGTTGTTGTTGTTGTTACAGTCAAGTATGCAGCACTGACATGAATATTGTGACACGCAGAAATACAAGAACAGCTTCCTACAAGCTTCGTGGCGTTGTTTGTGTATGTTGCATTTGGTGTTGCCACGATGTCCTTGGTTCACATCTGGTTTGGGGTCTTTGTGCTCAGCTCCTCTCTTTCCTCCATTATTCCCTCTCCCAAAAAAGAGGGGATCTTGATATTTTGGCAGTTGAAACATTGTTACTACTGAATCGTATCCTGTCTAGAAATACACTTTCAATGTTTTTTTTTCCCCTTTTGTATTAGTTTTCAGGTGAACTGGGAGAAAGAATGATGGGGTATTACAGTCAATTCTGCGGTAATCACAGTGAAGTCATCAGTCTCTACAAAGAGCAGCTGCAGAATAACAAGAAAATGCAGCTCCTTATTGGGGTGAGCAATCTTTACTCATTGCTCAATTTATGTATATGGATGTGATTTTCTTGTGTTACAGTATAAATGCACTGGAATTGTCAAAACAAGAATGTAAGTGAATTAGTTGCATGCCTGAAGCATCAGAAGCAGTGATGACGTTCTGCAAAGAATGATACAAAAAAACTAAAATAATTGTAGTCTGTAATGTTTAACCTAAGACAGTTTTCTGTTGAGAGGTAGATGGCAGGAATGATGTCTTAAGTCTTAAAAAAAAACAATGCCTTTCTTTTTTTTAAAACAGAAAATCCGTCAGCTTCCCCTTGTGCGAAGGTTGGGAGTCCCCGAGTGTTTTCTGTTGGTGACTCAACGCATCACAAAATATCCCGTCCTGGTGGAGCGACTAATCGAGAACACTGAAGGTATCAGCTCATCTCTTATCTGGAGCTCAACAAGTCATTATAGTTGTTATCGTCAATGTTCAGCCGTTGACAAACTGAAATGACTGAAATCCAATTGGCTATCTTCTTTGGTAACGAAAATGCTAGCTAGAATGATGCCATGTATATAATGTTATCAACTATCTATATATATATTATATATATATATATATATATATATATATTATATTATATTATATTATATATATATATATATATATATTATATTATATTATATTATATTATATATATTATATTATATTATATATATATATATATATATATAATATATTTATATATAAATAAATAAATATAAAAAAAAGACGGGTCTATTGATATGTTTCACGCTCCTTTCAGCGGACACAGACGAGTACAAGTCTCTGGTACAGGCTTTGGCGCTGATCAAAGACACCATCTCGCAGGTGAACGATCAGGTCTGTGAATACGAGAAAGCCACTCGTCAGAGAGAGATCGTCCTTCGTCTGGAGCCGAAATCTCAGGGCCGGCTGAAGGACGGCCGGCTGCTCCGCAGGGAGGATCTGATCCGGGGAAACAGGACACTGATTCATGAAGGCACCTTCACCTGGAAGTCCTCCGGGAGACAAAAAGGTTTGTGGCACTGTTTGTTTTTTTTGCGGCTCTGTCAATAACCGTTGCTCACGGCGATGTATGTAAAGTGTTTTGCCAGATATCTTATTGTTAAAACCTATCATTAATGAAAGCTGGCAATGTAGTGAGTCTGATGATCACTGTGGTTTTTCTGCACTGCAAGGGAACAAATCTTCAATGAAAGTATCTTTTCAGACGCTAATGTAGCAGAACAACACAAAGTTAATAACTCTGCATATTAACCTCGACAAAGGAACACAAATGTGTCACGCAATACACCTGTATGGAAACGTCTGCAGTCTTCATGGTTCTCCACTCATTCAGGTTCTTCCTTAAATGTGTCACCCTTTTTGTACATGACACAACACTTTTATACACTTCCAGCTACTCTTTCACATCGCCTTATTGTTGTCACCAAAGGTGCGTGCATCAAGAGACTGACGCCTCAGTGGATTACTGCAGTGTTGTAGGGATGTGTGTTTTTAATATCAGGTTTAACTTTGAGGCATATTGCCTTTGTGAAAGATTAAAGAACCAGCAAATTTTTGTCAAAGATTAAAAGTCACACAACATGCAAGGTAGACGTGTCTTGAGTCAAAACCTCAAGCACTTGTGTTGTTTTGATGCTGAGCGATGTTTGTGTCTCTTCAGAAATTCATGCTGTGCTGCTGTCAGACGTGCTCCTCCTCTTACAAGAGAAAGATCAGAAGCTTGTGTTTGCTGCCGTGGTGAGTTCTGGCCAAACATCAACATCTTTTGCTGAATCACTACCTACTGTATCATGTATCCATTCAGATTGTATACTGTTTTTCTACATATTATATATCAAGATGCATCGTATCTTACATGATATGATGTCATAATCCAGGTCTGATTTGTGATGATTATTTGAATACTAATAATAACACCTGCTGTATTATGGTGGCTCATGCAGGATAACAAGCCACCAGTGATCTCCCTTCAGAAGCTAATAGTTAGGGAGGTGGCTCATGAGGACAAAGCCATGTACCTTATCTCTGAATGCACCACTAGCACGCCGGAGATGTACGAGATCCACACGCGCTCCAAAGAGGAATGCATCACATGGACGGCGCTGATACGAGAAGCTGTGAACTGGTAAGCTGATGACCTCCAGGAAAAGAGTTTTATTGGGACGTGCATCTTAATCTGTTTTGATTACAACTCTATGAATGTTTCACAGAATAGTATAGCCTGTGTTAATAGCCTTGATATCTAATGATGGCTAAAAGACAGATATAAGAGCATCATAATTTAGTTCTGTTTTGGGTAGTAATCAATACAATTCTTGAAGCCTTATCACTATTACATTTCACGTCTCTCTGCCCATTAGATCATGATATATGGCTTGAATGTGACACAAATGAAATTCTCACCGAGTTTCCAAAGGGAGAACATGGATGTGCTCAAATGTCACGACAATTTGCCCATTAAATATACAATGTCTTCTTCAAATTTTAATAATAATATTTGTATCATAAATATGGATACAAAATGTCATTATCTTATCAGTACTCTATTTGTTGAGATGCCCTTTCCATCCTTAAATATGCCACATCATGAGATAAAAAAATAAATAAAAAAAATATATATAACTGGTTAAATGTCTGTGTGATTCAGCTATCCAGAAGAGGAGCTGTACCTTGAACTGACTGCTACACTGCAACAATTTCAAGGTACTCTTTCTTACACAAGAATTTAAAATGTGATTATGGGAAGAGATTTCTCGCCTATGCCACGCATCCAGTCAATTATCTTTCCCGCTAAAGAAATGTCCAGGTGGTGCACAAAGCTTCTGTCCACACATCCTCAGCATACAGCTCACTAGTGTGCCTGAGTTTTGCCAAAAATCCAAGGCAAGTAAGTTTCACACGGAGCCATACTTAAAGCCATTAAGGGTCCTATGAAACAACCTTTTGTAATTTATATGGTAAATTATTTGGTTCTGTGGTTCAGTATTCCTCTGTAGATAGAGGTACTTGTTTTTACTTTTTTTATTTGGGGATGGTTGGATTGTGTATAAAATACATAAGAGGTTGTCCGCTCCGCCTGAAGATGACTGCAGGTTCAAATTTTATTTTTATTTATTTATTTATTTATTTATTTTAGTCATTTTGTCTGTGTTTGTGTAGTAATATAAGGCAGGAATCACTGAAAAGGGGCAATCGTGCTCAGTCAACTTCAAGTCTTATTTTAAGATAATTCAAATATTGCCATAACATACCTGTTTATCCTTCCAGTGCCCCACAGGAGGGAACGCAGTATCCAATCAATTTATTTTTCTCAGAATTTCTACTGCATCTATTAGACAAACATGTTGCTTATTTTATGCTGTTACTCTTTAGAAAATCTAAAGATGAGGGATGAGCTGATAATGCAAAATCTGATGGAGAAGCAGCAGATCTTTGCTGCTCTCTACGAGACTATTACGGAGCAGGAAACCCCCCACAAAGGGCTGCTGCTCCGAGGTGACGCCACTGACCTCCTGCAGGGGACGGCACTGCTCAAAGGAGCCATCAATGAGGGTAAGAGCTCAGTTTTTACTCTGCTTTCATCATTTCATCATTTACTCTGCGTTCATCATGGTTGTAATAATGAGGCAGTATTCAGTATTTACTTTTGCATCGGCTAGCTATGAAAACATTGTCGTGCCATAACAGAGTCCGTATTTAAATTCTGGAGATATGCACAGAAGTAAAGGTGAAATATACTCTTATGTTTTTCCATACGGCCAAGTCGTGACTCAGCACTGATGTCTTTTGAGGAAGAGATCTTGAAGGAGTTGTTTTTTTTTCCTTTGTCTGCAGTGGAAAACCTGCAGAACCTGCTCTTCACAAGGATAAAAGACCCAAACCTTCTTACGGAAGAGAGTCAGACGCAGGAGGGGCTGCTCTGGAAGGCCGAGACCTTTGGAGTGGCCGATAGTAACCCTGCTGAAAGTAAGCTGACATAAAACTAACATGGTCGTGACATTACATCTCTTGATTGTTAATGTTGGTGTAAAAAGTGAAGAGACATTCTGACATGAGTTTTAATAGTGGTATTCAGGGTTTATTTTAAACATTTCAATGCATTGGTTTTACTCTCAACAAGCCTAATAATACAGCAGAAATTGAATATGTGAAAGTTATTAACTTTGTATGTGTACGATTTTAATTTTGTCAGATTGCGATGCAGCTGGCAGCGAGGACACTCACACCGATAGTGACCCTCAGCTCCAGGAAAGTCACAGCTCTGAGAGCCTGGAGCAGTCTGTGAGTACAGATGTAAAGAATCTAAACCTTACTTCCATCCGGTGATAAAACATCAGGTATTTACGTTGCTTGTGTTATTTTGCTTCAAGGCTGATGACGACACACAGACGCCAAACTGCAATTTCACCCCCAGACATTTTTCTGAGTCAGAGGTAACCCTTCCCACACTTATTTTTAAAAAAAAATGTGAATCTCTTTTCATTAATACAGAAATGTTTACACGTCACTGCAAGTCTTTTGTTGTGCATTGTTATTTTTCTCTTTAGGTGTGTGAGAGGGTGATACTGCTCGCACAGAGGCTGTACAGCTTAGAAGTAAGACATTGTAAAAGCTCTTTATATCTATTGTATTCAGCAGGCACCAAATTTCTACAAGTTTTTGAGAAATAGTGTTAATTTCTTACTTTTGGCTATATTTGTGAAACAAATTATGTGCTTTTTAAAAAGAGTCCCACAAGGTTTCGACCACAGTAATAAATTGTGTGCTGTCCTATGTTGGATTCCATATGTTTCACATTCATGTTTATATTAATTTCTCCAACGTGCAGGCAATCATCGCCCAGCAGGACAGCCAGATTGAGCTGCAGAACGCTTTTCAGACAAAGAGCAAGCAGCCCGCTCGTCATTACAGCAGTGTGCTGCTGGAGCAGGAGAAGCAGCGCAACTCGGAGAAGCAGAAGGAGAAGCTTGCCAACTTGCACAAGCTGCAGGCGCAGCATCGAGAGGAGCAGCAGCGCTGGGAGAAGGAGAAGGAGCAGCAGAGGATGCAGATTGAGACTCTAGAGGCTCAGCTGCAACAGAGGGAGGAGGACTGTCGAGAGTGGGAGGAGAAGCTCAATGAAGAGAAGGTTGAGCTGGAGAGCCTGAAGGAAAGCTATCAGCAGGACCTGGAGAGGCTGAGGGAGTCCACGAAGTCAGTCGACAAGAACAAGGAGCGTCTAAATCAGGAGAGGGAGCGTCTCGAGCAGCTGCAGGAGAAAATAAAGAAAATCTACCCAGGAAACTATGATGATCCTGCACAAGTGAGGAATAGGACGAGAATCTGATTAATTGATGTTTATCGACAAATTGCTGTATTCATTTGACCATTATAATCTAGTCAAGAAACATTAAGTCAGCAAAGTTTATATAACACTGATGGTTTGAATCTTATGAAACAATATAATCGGAAATAAATTGATCCTTCACAGAGTTTATAAAATGCTTCTCCTCTTTCTCTCTAGTTCTGGAGTCTCTCCAGTAACCAGTCGTTCAGGGGAAGCGTAGTGAACGGAGGTGGGACCTTAACTCCAAAGGCTCGCTTGTTGCCCACAAACTTCAACTCCTTGGAAATTCCTCCAAAGGTTCCACCGCGCAGGGAGAGCATGAGCCCCCTGCAGGTCAAGCCCGAGCTGCCGTTCCACCTGATCAGCACCACCAACCAGGTACACAAACCTGCGTCCGTGCAGCAGCAGATCCCCACCAAGCTGGCTGCTCTGTCCAAGGGAAAGGAGAAGGGCTTCAAGAAGAAGGGGTCCCACCAGAGAACGCACAGTGCAGGTCAGGACACATGCCTGCACACTTTATCTCCTTGTGTTTCAGTACAAGTGTTCATTTGAGTTTTAAATCTTTGTGTATTTTCTTTTTCAAAAGAGTTTTTTTAAAACATACAAGGGACTTCAGAAAAAAATCAGGTGATGTTTGTTGTCTAGAGACGGAGAAATATTTGCGAAGGCTGGACGGTGACCTAAACTGCTTCATTTAGGTATTGATTGGTTTGAAACATTTATCTGCAGCTGAACTTTTAGGGCGCATTGTTCATCAAAAGTGGGCCAGCTGTTAGCGCCACAGCAAGCAAATGAGAAGCTTTAGAATTCCTTCAGAATGAAATGCCTTCAAGTGTTATTGCGTGTGCCGCCCTGCGCGTGGTACCGACGCTGACCCCTGCCTCTCTCCATCCAGCCTCCATAGACGTAAGCCAGGTGCTGCCCATCCGAGTGACCGGGAAAGGAGGAGGCAGTCTGAGAGCCATAAGTAACTTCAGGCCTCTAAGAATCGACCAGTCAGGTACAGACACTCAAACATGAATGTCTTCTCCCTCATACATAAAGACATCACCCCTACTTATAATCAGATTCGTTCCCATAAGTGATACCCACAGTTGATTTGAATTGATGGTCTATTCAAAAGTTTCGAACACTCCCTAACCCCTGTGGTGTTGTTTATATGTAGAATAATTAACTCTGGGGCGACTATTTTTACAGACAACTTGACCGCCTTGTTCATAGATGGAGGCTATCGATCTGTTTTGATTAATTATAGTATTTTAGCTAAGAGGTGAAACAAATGTAAAATGTAAAACCTAAAAAAAAAAAAAAACAGCAGCTGCACAGAGATTAAAATTGCAGCAGCTACTTTCTTTACCTTTTTAGGTGGCGACATCAACATGTCTACCTCTGCAAGTGTATTATTCCTTTCTTTTCCTGCATGTGGTGAGAGTGGCATGTGGTTAGTACTGAGCAGCTCCCTCTTGTGGAGAATCTGCAACGTGCCGAACATGAGTGAAGAAGATAGTGAGTTCAGGTTAGTTTTATTTTCCACAGCAGTAGTTGCCTTTGGGAAGAGGGTGCAAGCGCATCCGTATTCTTTGACTGGATTTCCACTTGTAGTCAGTGTTGGCAAAATAGAAGAAAGTTCAGTGTCTTTTAAAATATCTATGTGATTGCAGTAGAGTGTTGAGTGAAACACAACATATGACAGTGAATTTCATTTTTTTTCTTTGAGTTTTCTGTTATCTAAGATATCTACTGCGGCCCTTGCGAATAAACTCTGACACTTAAACACTTTAAAGTAATCCTCTGATATTTTGGTATATATGCTTGATTTCCATAAATCCCACTTGGATGAGAAGATCATCTGTGCAGTACAGAGATGGTAGGGGAGATTTGTCTTATATTGTTGGCTTTTGCTGTCATTTTACCGGCTCATACTGTAGCTCCATTATTTCTCATTTCATTTTTTTTCATTTATTAATTTATTCCCTTTCAGGTGTCTTCAACCCACCAGGATCTGTCCACAGTGGGAAAATATCTCAGTCCTTCAGCACACACAAGAGGAGCAACGAGGCTCCACCTCCACCGCCTCCTCCTTTTCCCACTGAGGTCCTCGATGCGGGCAAAGACAAGGTAACATTCCTTTGATCATAAACTACAGACTGGAGTTTGGATGAGGTCTTATCCATCAAAAAGACTTTTACACATGGAAAGACGAAAGACATTGGACATGACTTCATGACGTCCGTGTGTCCAGCATGAAGAGGACGGTTACCGTTATATTTGAGTTCAGATTAGCTGGACAGGAGAAAAAAAAAGTAAAGAAATACTGATTTATAAATATATGTACATTTGTCTTAGAGGTTAAAAGAAATGTAAAAAGCTCGACCGAAATGGACATTGGGGAAGATACTATTTTAAATGAAGATGTTACAAGACCCTTTTTTTTTTCCCCCGAAGACTTTGCAAAAGTTATTTTTTTTATTCTTTTTAATTTAAATGGAAGTAGGTTGTCTTCAAGCATTACCACTCGTGTCTTAACTCAAATGCATTATTTTTAATTTAATGAACGATAAAGACGGAGTCTGTTTAAAGAAAGAGGTGCCAAGCACAAATGTTTTATTTCAGAATTAATTAATGATCATGGAATTAGTGCTGTGGACCTGCTCCTCAGTAGGGCCTGTGACCAAGTCATCGATTTAATAGGTATGTGGAAGAAAGTACACTTTGGCTGTGAACTTATTGTTTGTAAATACTATGAGCTGTTTGTGCGCTCCCTGACTAGAGACAGAAGGTTGTTTCAGTTTACAACCAGATAACTGCTGGAAGCATTTATTTCTGAGTGACATTACCTGTTAAAGAATGTTCTGGCATGACTTAACGTTGAACATTATGTTGATGATTGACTGTCTCTTTTTGGTTCTATTTAAAATTTCTTCCAAGTCCCAACTAACGGGTCAAGGAATAAAAAGATTGTTGACTTGACAGCCTTCGAGTTTTTTGTGTCTGAAGAAAACCTCAAATTGTTTTAAAGATACTGAACTGCAGGCGACTCTAAACTTTAAGTGATGTTAAGGTGCGTTCGGGTACCTTTTACTTGCTCCAGTAATTTCCATTATCCAGCATAGTATCTCAACTTAACACACCTTCATATTCATCAGAATTATTTCATATTTGCTGACTAGATCCAGAACTTTTAAAGGATAAATTCACTTAATTTCTCAAAGGATTGTGTTAATGTTAATAGCATGTGTGATTTGTCTCATGTACTGCTCTCAGAACATATCAGCAATCTGTAGCTTAAATACAATATACCTACACAGAAACTCATGTGAAACCTGAGGATGTAAAATTGAAGCAGGAAATTGTAATAAATATATAAATGAGAGAGAGAGAGAGAGAGATCCACATCCACTCTGAGTGACTGAGCTGAGGCAACAAGGAGGCTCTTTGTCAGGCTGCTGTTCTGCAGTCTTCACAGCAGTGGACCCTGAAAAGACACATTCAGACTCAGAAACCTCTGCAAGGGGCCGGTTTGTGTTCGGCATCAAGATATCTGAAAACTAACACGGACAGCATCCCGACTGAAGCTGTTGAAGTCTTTCAAACTAATTCCATACCAATCAGAAGCTGGAAACTAGAGTCTTAATCTGATGTAATATTGTGCAAAAAAAAGACCACACACTAAATATCAAATACAATGTTCCTTTATTATATGTATTCCTCAACAGAGGCTTTAAAAACCACTTGGTGACAACAAACCATACTGGTGAATGAACAATCTCACGTCCTGGAAAACACATCCAGACAACTAAGCTGCTCTCGTTTCATTATTTCTTTTTTACATTTGACCTCAACTTCTATGTTGAACTCGGTTAATAAGCATCACAAATGAATGAGAATCAGAAATACATCTGGCTCACAGAGCAAAGTGCTTGCTGGCCTCTGGTGACTAAGATGAAACCTTCAGGTCAGAAGTGGACTGTCGTAACAAAAGCAGGATGAATATATGATATATTGATACCGTGGTTTCCGTTTAAAGTTAAACCCTTTGCGTATACATAAACATATACAGACATGAACCAACCACTTCCATCAGCCCATGAATTAAAAAATATTGTGCAAATGCTTCATACAAACTAATCTAGGAACGTTGGTAACACAACCCGTCACTCGCTCCTCAACTCGTACATTAAACTACAACACCGCATCATTTAAGAGTTCAGTACTTTTTAAAGCCACTTCTACACTTGACATATTCTACTTTACCTCCCAACGTGGACACAGTAAGGCTGGAACCAACTCTTAAGACATGAGTAACTACTGGGGAGAACAACATGTCAATCCCAACATTTTAACTGTCGCACCAGGTTATACACTGATTCAATATAAAAGCATCAAAATCAAAATCATAGCATGCTAAAGAAAATATACCAAAAGTAAGATGAGAAAACATCATCAAATGCTTCAGTAAAAAAAAAAATATATATAGTTTTGTTTTTAATAAATTTAATTTAATATTTAATTTAATAGCTTTGGCTCAGTCATTTTAAAGAAACTTCACCCCTGCTGTCCTTTTTATATTGTGACACTGTAGTTTATAGAGTAATGGAGGTATAATGGCTTGTTGTGTAGTGTGTGTGTGTGTATTTGAAGAAATGCTTTTCAGGAATACTGAGACCTTTAAGGCCCGGTCACACCAGTGAAGTATTTAGTCCAAGAGGCTGGACGACTATCAGGTAAACTCCTGTAGCCGGTGAGCCAAACGCCAACACATTAGCCTCCCACATGCTGGCACTACTGTCACTGTTTCTATTTTATCTTTATTGGACTGTTAACTCCCCCAGACAGTTTTTTCTTAAGATAGTACACCATTTCATTTGATAAAGAGTTCTTGAAGAGGAAAACACGCATTTGATTTAAAGATTTTGTTTTGTGACATTGACTCCTGTCTCATAACTGTGGGGTTGCATCTATTATTTCCATTATCGATTAATATCCAAATCTGGATTAATCTTTTTGTCAACAGTTAAAAAACCAAAGATATTAAGTTCTGTAGGAGACAGAAAAGGTTCAAATCCTCACAATTGAGAAGCTGGAACCTGCAAATATTTGGCTTTAAAAGAAATGACCGAAACAATTATTTGATTATTAAAATAGATGCTGGTTAATTTTCTGTCGCTCAAATAATATCTGCAGCTCCTCTTTTGTGGAGCACTTGATCTCCAAGGAGGAGGTTGAGTAGGATGTCTCACCAAAGCTGAAGTAGTGTGGCTTTACTTTGCCCCCGTGAACAAATCCACTTCCTGCACTGATGAATTGGTTTTGCTGAAAGACGTAGCCGTTCCTAAACGCTGGTGTGACTGGGCCTTCAAGAGCCTCAGCTCAGTGTCGTGGGAGTATTTAGTGTTAAAGCGTGTGTAGCTTCCGGATTTGGCTTTTCATTCCCTTAAGAGGTGGTAGACTGGTACTAGAAGGTGTTGTGGTGCAGGTTTTATACTTGCTGTGTTTGTCAGTTTCAATGCCTCGAACCTCGTGTGTCCAATCCTGGAGCCCTTCAGAAAGCACAGATCTCATCTCTTCCCTTCACACCAAGTGCAAATAAACATCTGTACTTAAAATGCCCGTTGACTAAGACACAATGCAGGAAATAAAAAAAAACTAAAATAATAATAATACATGAAGTGAAATGTAAAATGCTCTACTAGACGTCCTTTCAGTTAGATTTGTTTCCCACTTCATCTTTCCTGGCTGGGGGCTTTTCCTGAGGCGGGTAATGGGGCGAGTCTTCTTCTGTGCTTTGTGTCTCCGGTTTAGTCAAGTGATCCTCTGTCTGCGGCGCTGCAGTTTGTGTACAGTTGATCGGTGCGAGCACTATGGGAGGCTGCAGGGGACAAAAACAGGGTCTATATAAGATGGCTGAATTGTGTGGAGCAGAAAACTAAATGTAATGAAGACAGAAGACAGAATAGCCTGAGATAGGAAAAACAAAACCAAAGAATATACAGGTATTCCTCTGTTTACAGGGTAAATGGACTGTTTTTTGTTTTGTTTTTCATTACACATCCCCATTAAACCCCAATTGAATGTTGTCAGAGGTATTCCTGTACGCAAAGATAAAAAAGTCCCAGATATGCATAAGGAAAGGGGAAGCGTATGAAAGAAAACCCCACAGGGAGGCACTCCACTAAACCACACAGATAACACATGCTAACCTTTTGAGAAATAATGTGAGCTAATTTAAAAATATCACTATGAGCAACACCAACATTAGCTGCAATCGTTGTTAATCACAAGTCTATAACAGATGTGTGTATGCAAAAAAAAAACAAAAAAAAAAAACACATCTACTCTTAAGGGAAAAAACACAAAAAAGGGAGCTTAAGTTACACCAAGATGTTTTAATGTTAGAGTGTAAAGGAGCAAGCCCAGAGCGAGTACCTGCAGTGCCATTCACAGACAGCTGAGCCCTCAGCAGCAGACTAGAGCACACCCACAGTAAAATAAAGGACAAGGAGCAGCAATGGGAGGGAGGGGAGGGAAGGATGGACAGTAGAACAGAAAGAGGCAGTTGGAACGGATGGAATTATTTAAAGGGGTTACTCAACTTAAGATTCTACTTTACGCTGCACGTTATTTAACACTAGATTTTTTTTTTTTTTTTTTTTGGTGTTTTCTTTTCTTGATTTTTTTTTTTTTGTATTCTTCGGGCAGTAGGGCGGTCATATCAAACTGGTATTCACCACAAATCCACTTCCAGTCCAGAACTGGGGCAACTCCCTGCGCCACAGCGCTACAGTGAGGCTGGTGAGCAGAGTGCAAGGCACCAGGTAGAGCAAGGCCGGCTGACCCATCTGCATCACGGCCAGAGCCACGAAGGTGATCAGTAGGCCGATGCCATAAGCTGACAGGAGACGGACAGAGAGAGAGAAAGGGCAAACACATGGTCAACATCTTTAAAGTTCAGTCTCTAGGGGTGGTGGGGTGATTAACATTACCTGTCCAGGTCAGTGACTTTAATCCTGTTCAGACTGCGTAGATACGTAATTAGTAATAGTACATTGGACCCACTTTAGTATCTTAAATGTTCTACTTTTACTATTTCTTCTTTTTTTTATTATTTTTATGAGCTTTAGACAACCACAGTGAATATTTTGTTCCCCATGTGTAACGCTGATCCCGTACAAATGGGGCTTATCATAACCGCAACAGCAACATTTCCCAAATTTCAACTCATAATGAATGTGATTCATGTACATACCAATCGTACAGGCCACAAAGTAGATCCTGGAGGATTGTGTTAAAATGTCAAACCTGTGACAGTACGCCACCAGCAGACCTGACGAAAACAACAAGAAAGAGGCATTCAGATGAATCAAGAGAAAGGACTAGTCGGCAACGTTTCAGCACACTGAGGCTAAATTACTGGCCAAAGTGTTTCCCTGCACTTTACAATATCTGGTCTTAACACTACGCTAAATAAAATCTTTCACAAAAGACATTATTGTGAAGTTATTCATTTGTGAGAACAAAACCTTTAATAATGATACAGCATTAAATATGCAGCCATAAAGTGTGTTTACTTTATGGCAACCACATCGATGTTTTCGGCTCCAAGGACAGTCTAAATACGGTGACTGTGGTCATTGTTGGTGAAACTATTTTCTGGTTGTGACCTTAAAAGAAAATCTCACATGATGAGCTTTAATGAGTTTGAGTTTGTTGTGGTAGGAAAACACAGTTAATTACCTGGTACTAAGATATCGCCAAAGCCCAGGAGGGAGAAGGGCCGGTCACAGAGAGACAGGGGAGAGAAGTTTAACCGTGGCACTTTGAGCACCATGGGAAGCTGGAGGAAACAAACCGTGTTACTATTAACTTTATTTTTTTCCTACTCATTTTGAGCTGGAAATAGCCAAACCCACTCACCCTAAGGGAGTTGTGGAATTTGAAAACAAGCCCACCTTTTCATGCGCGGAGGAGTCGGAGGGACCAGCCGCTACCTCCACCATTATACTTTCACCGCTCTGTGGGGGGGAAGCCACGGGTAACGTAAGTATGACGCATAGTAACGGAGACCATAGACATCTGAATAGACTCAAGTGAAAACAGTATTGACATACCTTTGTCAAGAAGGGTGTAATAAATACGAAGAAAACATCGTAGACAAACAGGACAGACAGTAATAAGGTGCAAGCCTGCAGAGCAGAGAAAAATCCATCAGGTGAGTTTACAACTAAAACAAGCCAAACATGTATTATTCAAAATATATAGTTTATATTTATGAGCGCTGACTCACCTTAAATGTGGGGAGTCTGACTGTTTTGAGCATGTAGAGGCAGAAGGCGATCCCCAGGGCGTCCTGTAACACCCACGCCCACCTGGAGGATACAGAACAAGACAGTGAGTCAGCCAACATCATTATCTGATGTACCTCCAACATATTATCACACACAAGCACAGGAAAAGGCTCCCATTATGTCACACAACAAGCAATCAACACCCACAATGGAGTGCATGTGCTCTCAAACCAGAAGTGTTGGGAATTTAGCCGGTGCTGCAAATGCAATTTTTTTTTTTTTTTTTTTTTTTTTTTTTTTTAAATAAATCAAATAAATGTGAGTGCATTTGCAGCCCAAATGATTTTTGCCTGGATAGTAAATTATTTTGTAAATGATGAAGGACTAATGCATGGTTGAAAAATTATTCACCTACTTTCAGCACATTGTTGGTAAATGTGGAAACATGAATTAGTTCAATATTTTGTTCCTTCGCGTTAGAAGTGAGATTAACTTAAACTGTTTCATAAAGCGAACTCAGAGCTGATGAGATCACAACTACACAGGCAACACGGTAATATGCAAACAACTTAAAAATATACATATATTTTGTCGAATACAGCGTCTGGCTGGTTTTCTCTCTCTTTGTGCACTTACTGGTCTTCATTGCGAAACACCATCCAGGTGACGCTGACAGCGATGCAGAAGGCCGACAGCAGCAACATGCGGATCTGTGGCCGTTTGTGTAAGTATGGCAAGTTGTTCTCTGGGACCCTGTGGTCACAAGAGGGTCCACAAATCAATAAATATAACCAGAATTAAGACATAATTATATAAACCGGATACAGGGATTGTTCAGGCTAAACCTTCACTTGCAAAAATCTTTAACCACATGAAGGTATACACAATAGGTTACATGAATAAGTACATTTGTAGACACGGGGGACAAAACTCGCTGAATGGAGATTCAGAAAAAAAAACAATAGACGTGACGAGACCTTTTGGACATCTTGCGTTATGAAGCCATGTTGATGTGAACAGTCTCACCTGCACTTGCAGAAAGGGAGTCTCCTGACAAAGGGCCACAGGCAGCTGTGGAGGCCGACAGACGAGGCCAAACAGAAGATGGCTATGACCCAAATGGCTAGAAAGTGAGGAAACGATGGAGGCAGGCAGATTATCATCACGACATCCACTTATATTCTACGGAGGAAATATATTTTGGGTGTTTTGCTCTTTGACAAGGTTAGTCTGTTTCACCACTGTGTGTCCAGTATTTAATGTGTTGGTTGAGCAAAGATGCTAAGTGGTCCATCAGCAGCTGCCAGTTTTTTTTAAATCTATTTATCGGTGCAGCATTATCTGAGCCATTAAGCTCCTTTACAGCACGGCCGGTCTTCACATCTGTAAACTGCATCTTCAGTCTTATAAAGACGGACACTGAGCCGCTCTGCCAGAGGAAGAGAGGATGAAGTATCTGCTGGAGCTCGGAGGGAGCTGAAGTTTAAGCTGAATGAATGATAACTTTGTTATCCAAGATTTGCTCGGAAAGGCTTTTAACTACTTTTATTCTACATCCTGCTTCTCAGCTGCTAAAAAACATTGAATATATAAATATACGGGCAGTGATAACATTCCTCAAGAACCCCACATCTAAGTCTACTTTAAATACATTTTAGTATCAGGAGAATACTCATAAGGAGAAAACTTGTGTTTCCATCTCTCCATTCTCTTTTCACTTTTCTGGGGCCGAGTCGTGGGACCAGCAGGCTTAGGAGTAATCCAGTCCTCCCTCTCTCAATAACGTTTTCCAGCTGTTCCTTGGGAACCCCGAGGCGTTCCCAGGACAATGTTTCCAAACAACCAATTTATCAATTTAAAAATTAAAAGAAATACATTTCTTCTATTAAGACAAATGGCAGCCGAGCAAGTGGTCTGCTTATGTAATCCGGAGTCAGAAGCTGCAGTGATGTCTGAGTCAAAGCCTGCTAGACGCAGCTCAAAGCTCAGAAAAAGTCAGCAAGCTGACATTCAAAGATCATTTGTCACACGAGGAAAACACGGTCGACCATATTCTTCACAGCCTGCATCTCATGCAAATGCATAATGAGTCAGGCAAGACCTCTGTGAGTGAGCACATCAATAAATACTGGGCAGACGGGACTGAAACCACTATTAACGTTTTGGTTGCATAAAAGTGGATCTGGTGAAAGGGAACGAGTATCTGTAAATCAGCATATTGAGATTCATATAACTGTGTGTTTGGATCATTGGTGGTCGAGTGTGTCTGCATCATACCCAGGCTGTCATAGAAAAAGTAGAGTAGCACCAGCATGCTGCAGCACATGACCACGAACACGCAGATCATGATGGGGGTGACGTCCACCGTCTCCTCGTCCTGCTTCTCCGCCCCGTCGTCCCGCTTGTGCTTCATGTAGCGTCTGCAGGAGGAGGAACCAAGTTCAGAGAGGCACGCTGACCTGAGGAGGCTTGTTCGGGACGTTCACAGCTGGAGAGATTAATGATCGGTATCTATGCACGCGCGGCTGCTTGTGCCAGCTTATTAAGCAAAACGGGGGCGATGCAGTTAGCCAGCCTCTTGGGTTTAGTCTTTCACTTGATTTATTTTTAAAAAAAAGTATTCACTGAAGGTTGGTGATTTGCCAAAGCAGCCGGGATGATCATCCGGGTCCACAGTCAATATTTACAATCATTTGGCTGCCTGGCCGGGACTCGCTTCCTTCCCAAGTTCAGAACACGGATTCCAAAATGTTCTTTTTGCCCGTGGTCCTGTGCGTCAGAAACCCCGTCTGGCTGTGCCCTCAGTCACCTTGGCAACTCTGTCAGGAAGGAAGGACTGACTGACTGACTGACTGACTGACTCTGATTGGCTCAAACCGATGAGTCACTCGGGCAGCCTCAAATCAACAACACTGCCCTTTAGTGGCGTTGCAGCGGCACCATGCAGACAACACACTCCTCGAAGAGAAAAGACGGAGCAACCGCACGCTTGTAGTTCCCAACAAAACTGTGACTCATTTTCCCTGGAGATGACTGCTTTGATTTAAATGTAGCTGTCACTACTAAACACACGCTAAGCAAAGGCAGAAGGAAACTGTGTCCTTGTGTAATGTAGTGGAAAATAAATCGGGTACTGTACAACCAGCATTGTATCCACGTTTGTCCCGGAAAAAACCTTTGTACTAATTTCCAGTTTGGATACAAAACATTATTTTTAACCCAGATACTGATTTGATCCTCTATTCTGGAAAAATAAAAAAGCTTTAATTAAGTACATCACTGCCTGTAATGACCTTCACATTATGTATTTAGAGTTATTTCTGTATATATGGTTACCTTCAAACCAAAGTAAGCATTCAGAATCGCGGGGTGACGACCCACATTAAATGTGCGGTTCCTCCGTTGCGTCCACTTACTTCTTGGTGTCTCTGCTGCCGGCCCAGTAGCCTCCGATAGCTACTGTTCCTACTGCCATCAAAAAGATGATGACCATGTTGTAGTCCAACACCGGCTCATTGGGTGCGTACATGGCGACCAGTCGTCCTTTACCAAAGGTCTGCAGGAGTTAGAAACAGCATTAAGTTAAGGCTAAAGATTTTGTAAACATCGGTATTTAACACACTTCTCCCCCGTCATCAAACATGCATTATTTAACATTTGGTGAAGATCCAGTTGGTGTTTTTGCTTCTCCAGCACACCATAACCCTAATCTGCCTTTGATGAATGCACAAAGGTTTTCGTGGATTCATTTTGCTGAGCCATCAGGAAGAGAGAAACTGATCCAGTAGAACCCCCACAGGTAGACAGAGGTTGTTCAATGGTAAGTGTAAGGCCTCTCACCTTGCTTATCTCCAGCATATCAGAGTAGCTGAGCAGCGCTACAGGAATATCGATCTCCTCATACTGAGTCTTGTTTCCTGCTGGTGGTGTCTGTGATTTAAAAAAAAAAAAAAACACACATTTCTGTTTCCTGAAGTGCCAAAAATCAATTGAATCCCGATGCCCAATAAAGACACGTCGCCTTAAGAACCAGTTATGAGTGGGGTTACCAGTCTGTCCTTGCTGACGATGAGCAGGCCCTTTGCACCGTTGATCTGGGCCAGGCGGACCTTTTCATAGAAAGTGCAGTTGCCTCTCATCACCATGGGGATGCGATTTGGGAAGCCTCCCTCCGGGACGTCAGAGGCGGAGCACAGGACCGATGTCGTCAGGTCGTACACCGGAAGACGTGACTTCAAGACAAAAGGTTTGCAATGTCAACCAGAGCGGGACGACAATCTGTTATGGTTCAACACTTAATATTAATAAAACAATGACACAGCATTTAGTTGATGTTTATTTATTAAAAGGCTGGAGATACATGTTCCTGAATCCTGAGAATGAGCTGGATCCTACCTGCTGCAATTAAGAGATTCAGCAGAGATGAAGTCTGGTCCTTGATAACTGATGTTTCTAACTAGCTCTGCTTTTTAAAAAGTAATTTCAAAAATACTTAATAACTTTGTATTCAAAATGAAAGCCTTCATGCATGCATCTACTCCAGAGTGCATTACTGTGATTCATTATGTTGTGATATCATTCATATAGATCAAGATTTGCACTCTGTTCATAAAGCAGCTGCCATAAGCACAGAGTGGAGATCAGATTTCAGCATCCTGTACAGGCTTCCTGAGAGAGATATTATTGATTACCATCATATAAGTCCATACTGGAGTCGATCCCACTGTTTTGTGTGTCCGTTGTATCATTGCTAACATGCTGCTGACGTGTGACTTACTGCCTTGATGAGGTCCTGAGGTAGACGTGCCCACTGCGAGTTGAAGAATATGCAGTAATCCTTCCCTTTGCTCTCGCCCGTGTCACTGAAATGGGCCATGCCGTACTCTCCTACGACCTGTCAACACCACAACAACGTCTGCGTCACTTCACACGAGAAATGTTTGTAACTTAGATTTTTTTTTTTAAATCGTAGACCTGAACATTATTTCCAGACCCACGTGAACCGATGTTGATGTCGTGCAACAAGATCAAAGTCAGAAGTATTGCAGAGGGAAAAGAGTGAGATGTTTTGAAAAACAACTGTGCGTGCTTACGGTCCACCTAATGACACTTTCAAATCAACAATTCTTTGTCTCCATTTCTTTAAAAATTGTAAATATTAGCCATAACACCACGGCTTATTTGAGAGAAGAAGGGACCCAACCTGCTGGGAGCAAAATAACTGAGGTTTTAGTGGCACTGAATAAGTTGTATTATTATATAACTATAATTAATTAATAATTAATAATAATAATTAATAATTTACATAATTAAACAACAGTGCGAGTGCTCAAAGCAGTTGACAATGAAAGCAGCTGTTTGACTGCTGATTCAGTTGTAGTTGTGAAAAGTTGGTGCTTCTTGTGTGTTTTATCTGCAGGCGATGGTACCTGGTCTGAGAGGATGATCAAACATGACAACAGCAGGACAATGCGGAGAAATAGGATAAACAAAGCAACCCAAACTGACTGAGCCGTGTCACAACCACTTGAGAACAGGTGTGTGCCCAGTGGGATTATCACCCGAGTTAAAATGTGAAATGGGGCTTTATGTCAAATATTGCTGCAAATTATAAAAAAATATATTTTTCTGTGTTTGCATCAGTGCTGAGGAAGGTTTTGACCTTCTGTTGAGTAGAATAGTCACTAATGAGAGGAGCAGACATACCATAAAGTTTAAATCAACACTTCTATACATTACATTTAACTTAAATGAGGGACTTGTTGTTGTTTTGTTTCTAATCAACCGTGATAACAACAGATGGGATCCTCAAGACTTAAAAAAAACCCTCTATTTGTGATAAATAATCTAATATGTTTAGTTTTACAGACCAGAGAAGAATTCCACAACTAACGCCAGTTATACTTTAACTCATCGGGTCGATGTACGGTTGTTTTGGGAAGTGACATCACACTCAGCCGATAACTGTTCAACCCTCCAGTCAAACACTTCATCACCAAATGTTTAACAAGCGAGCCGCGTCCGCCATGAACCTCCCACTGGGTTCAATGACTCGACAATCCCGCTTCGTTAACGTCGCCTCGACCGTGAGTGAGCTCCCGGGGCCCGCGGTGCTCTCCGCAAGCTAACGGGCATAGCATGCGAAGCTAATCGTCTCCAAACACGGCCGTTGTTGTCAGTTATTGTCAGCCACGTGGTACAACGCGACGTCACCGGACAGAGGAACGGCTGTTGAGTGAATACAGTCGGTGTCTCTCACCTTCTGGATGAGAAAAGCTGCCCAAATCAGTACTTCACGGACCCTCATGATGCCTAGCTTGTTGTTGTTTCCCCCATCGACCGACCAACCGCTTGGCTCGTGCCGTTTTCACGAGCCCCCACCAGCTGTTTTAACAAGCCACGCCCACTCTGCTGTTGGGGAGGTTTTAATTGGCTGTTACCGTGATACGAGTGAACGAGTCCCTGATTGGTTGAAGTTAAAGTCGGTCAAAAAGAAAAATGAAGCTGATGTTTATTATAATAATAATAATAATAATAATAATAATAATACATGTTATTTATATAGCACTTTTCACAATTCTCAAAGGCACTTTACAAAACATTAAAATCATCATAAAAGAGCTATACATTAAAAACATGGAACATACAATAGTCATAAATTAAAATATATCAAGCGCCGGTTGGGTTAAACCAGGAGCCTTCAACGGGCCAACGACCCCCAAACTGAGAGAGATGGAGCAGGGACCCCCTATTATATATATTGTATAACATTGAGTTTTATATTAAACTGGGCCCAGTGCTATGTATAAACATACCTTGTTATTGTGCATTCAATACTAAGCTATTCAAATAATACACAGGTTCATATATTCATGTTTTTATTTTAAACATGTGCAGGGTACAGTGAGTAGGGTGGTCGTGCCACTGCTATTTATAAACATACTTTGTCAACTGATACCAATGCCAATATCAACATTGTCTGTCAATTTCATGATAATCATGCATACAAGCTATTCAAATTGAAGTTTTTATTTTTATTTTTATATATTTTATTTTTATTTACTGAAAGATAACATCTTCTGCTTCCATTTATATATTCGCTACAATATGTCAGATTCATGTTAATGTGTATTTAAAGACATCAAAATTTGTGGGAAAAAAATTGGGGAAAAGAAATTGGGGGGAAAAATATAAAACGAATATGAAAAATTGTCGAATCAACCAAAGATGTCACGACCCTCTGTTGAAGACCTCTGGGTTAAACTATTTAAACTAACGTGTTTAAAGTCAGATTTAAATTAACTTGTCTTTCCACTGATTCGAATTGGCTTGACAGTTTTAGTAGTAGAAGTAATACAGGCGTGTTTAACGTAATGGAGGATAGTCCAAAAATTAAAGTACAGATCAGATTTTTTTATTAAAGTTTGGTAAAAGATAAACTTGTTAATCATTTATTAAAAACGGTACTATCAATAAGCCAACAGACTTAATCATATTTGATTCAATATGTTTTGAAATGATAAGTATAGATGATAAAGTAGCTGTTTACCAATAACTTGAGCAGCACATTACATTAAGTTAAATAATACAATTGGATGATGTAGGTTTATCTGAGTAGGTTTATCTGAGTAATCTTTTTGTGTTTTAATATATAGTATGTTTCTTTGTTTGATTATTTTTTGCTTTTTTTAAGTAGAAAAGACTAAAAGTTGGGCACATGTGACATTGCAGCTCCAGAATTATGTTGCACATTACAGACATAAAAACCTACCAAACACAGTTTAGAATGGATATTATAGGGTATTAAATATGTTGCTGACACATACTTAAATATTTTGGCCTTCATCAGATCTATTTAGTTTAGTTTAAAAACCTGTAGTCCCCATGACTTAGACTCTTGAAGTCGCACTTGAGCCAACAAGGCTGATAACTGCAGCTGCTCTGGGGTGGGGGAGGTAAACCCTGGTAAACCCAAACGTGTAGCGAGGGTGAACCGGGATCATCTGGCTGTGGCTCCTGGCCACAAGGTCTTAAACTCCCAAATACGGATACATTTGTCATGCTTCCTGGGGAGGCTGGGGACAGGGAATCCAAGTGGCTGAATCCATATCTCACGGCCTCCTTCACGTTCTTACGTTGCCAAAGCGACAGGCACAGGTGACCTTCAATCCATATCTCCAAGCAGCCGCTGCTTGGAGATATGGATTGAAGGTCACCTGTGCCTGTTGCTTTGGCAACGTAAGAACGTGAAGGAGGCCGTCCAGCTGAGGAAGGAGGCCTTTTAGGCTTGGTTGGCCCAAGGGTCTCCGGAAACAGCAGACGGGTAACGAATGGCCACAGGGGCTGCCGTGGGTGTGGGAGGAGTTCGGGGAGACTATGGACAAGAGCTTTCGGTTGGCCTCAAGGAAGTTCTGGCAAACCGTTGGACAACTTATGAGGGAAAGCAGGGCTTGGTTCAGGCTGTGGTCAGCAGGGGGGGAGAACTGCTGACCTGGACTGGGGATATTGTGGAGCGGTGGAAAGAGCACTTTAAGGAACTCCTGAAACCAATCACCGCCTGCTTTGTGGAGGAGGCAGAGTTTGAAGACTCGAGGGAAGACACGTCCTTCCTACCCTGGCAGAGGTTGCTGAGGTAGTCAAAAAGCTCCTCGGTGGCAAGGCACCAGGCGTGGAAGAGATTGTCCCTGATATGCGGAAGACATATCTGACACATCTGGGCGTTGTTGGGCTGTCTTGACTGACAGTGTCGCGTGAAGGGTCGGGCACCTTGTCTGTGGAGTGGCAGTGGTTCAGTTATCTAATCAGGATGCCTCCTGGACGCCTCCCTTTAAAGGTTTTCCGGACACGTCCAACTGGTGAGAGGCCCTGGGGCAGACCACGCTGGAGAGATTATATATCACATCTGGCCTGGGAACACCTCAGAGTCCCCCAGGAATTGCTGAAGAGCGTTGCTAGGGAGAGGGGTGTCTTGATTACCCTCCTAAGCCTGCTGCCCCACGACCCAGCCCCAGATAATCAAATAGTAAATGAATGGTTGAATGGACAAGTTTAATGCAAAGCATAATTAAAAAAAAAAATATTGATGTATTATTATGGATAAAGATAAGACTGTATAGATCCCTTGGTGAAATTCTCAAAACGCAGCATTATAGTAAAACGACAAGCTCCATCTTCACCAGCTTTAAAGTTCTAAAAGTAAAACTCATGTTAAGTATACTTTTTTGCTAATACATTTGTACTTTAAAGTACAATTTAGAATGCAGGAAATATTATTATTATTATATTCTTTAATTATTTTTAGTGTTGTAAAGCTACTTTCATGCAAAGTAGAATATCTGAGTTCTTCCACTACTGTTTGACAGAGCACTTGACTTGTTTGAGAGTTGAACTGTCAAAGGATATTGTTGAATGTTAATATATGTGTATTTGTATTTTTACTTTCCCCCGAGGGTTACCCAGTTATTCATCCAAGTTTAGATAATGTTATAGTTGTTGTTATTTCTGTAAAATGTGCTTTGAGTATCCCTGGATCTTTCAGTTTACGTCATACTAACCATGGACACGTGTATCACTATGGTTACCAGTGTTCTTTTCTTTCTTGTGGCCTGATTCAGTGCCTCTTTAATCTGTGCCGCTGCATGTTTAATCTTGTTATTCACTGACGTGCTGCAGCGGCTCGGCTCACTCAGCATGATGTCATTATTATGTCCTTCCGTCTGCCATGTAGTGTCGGCTTCAAGGGAAGCATCGACACCGGAAAACAAGAGATTTCTGCCTTCAGAATAAAAGAGTTTTCAGTTCTGCTCCGATTCTTTTTTTTTTTTTTTTTTTTACCAGCAGACAATGTTAACCCTCCCCCCCCCACTTCATTCTGGTTGAAACACTGACCTCCGTACTTCACTGCCTCTAGGTGGTCAGAATGATGGTCTCATAAGTAATGGCAGAGACTGGTTAATATATTATTTTTTACAGTTAAAATGGCAAATAAACAACTTGTTAAACTATATATAATTACAACAGTGTACCTAACACTCCCCAACTAAACGCTATTGCAAAGATTTATCCACAATCCCATAATTCTGGTGACAAAATAAGTACATTTTAATAATTTTCCCCCCCTAACAACAATTCGCCCTAAAATACTCCCTTCAAAATAAGCTTTAAAAAACAAGAAAAACCACAAGTGTAAAAAAAATCATAGTCATAAAAAATAACCCCAAAAACACTAAAGTACAACACAATATGATACAATAAAGGCATGTATATATATATATATACAAGTACCAGATGTGAGTTAGTATGATTACTCTATTTACTATGTATTCTCTAAACGCATGTATAGACCTACACTAAAGACATGTGACTGTACCATAGCATGACTTAATTCATAATAATTTAGGATAGGAATATATAACCATTATGCTTCTGCCTATGCCTTTTCAGTACTCTCGTATACTAGATTGTGAATATACAGGCTTTGTATTGTATTGTGTGCGATGACTGAATGAACACTACTACATGTACATCAGCAGAGCTTCAGTGGTTCATGCAGTTGTTGTTATTTTGAACCCAGAGACCGGAAGTCCTGTGTTTCACCTTCTAGCTTCACTCAGGTTATTCACACAACTACTTCATGAGAGGAATGAGCGTCGGAGCGACTCGTAGCCAACAAACTGTACGTATACTTATAAATATATATATATATATATACTTATATATATATAACCCTTTCACGTTGTATCTGGTTAACAGCTGCCAATCTTTAAGTGTTTATGTTTTTCCTCACAAGCGTCTGAAGCCGGTGTTTATAGGTGAGCTAGTTAAGCTAAGCTAGCTGTCGTCCGTCGTCCATTCTCCTCATTTCTTCCCTAAATAGTTTGTCTTCCTTTTGGTTGACAGATGTTTATCAGTGACACCAGTTTACTGTTGTGTTTGCGGCTATAAACTCGACGGTTCTGCTTGTTTCTGACAACGGGAAACTGTCTGCTGTCTGTTTGTAAAACTGTTTTCTTTAAACTGCAGATTCGACACATTTTTAATCCATAAAAGCTACAATCAGAAATAGTTATCTTTTTAATCCTGCGTTTTGTTTTTAAACATCAGCCACATTAAATAACATTTAAAAAAAAAAAAAAATCACGAGGGAAAAAAAAAAAAAACACACAAAAAAAAGTGGAAAGTGTGTGTTTGTACCCCAGTCCCTTTAAAAGAGTGAGCTGGCTGGTCCTGGGCAGGAGGTGATGTCATAGGACTGGTATGCAGAGGTCTGACATCAGCTAAGAAGCCTCTAAAGACTGAAGCTGAGCGGACTCGGGCCAAATAAGGAGTAAAGAAGCCCAGGTAGTCGGTCCTGTAGGTGGGAATAGTATTTCTGTCTGGTACCTCACCACTTCTAGCCATTGTTTGGGTCCCTGTGCTGTCACGTCCACACCAACCGCTGCCAGTGTTCATTGAGTTTATATCTTTTATTTTTATTTTTTCCACTGCAGTGAATCCCAAGGCATCATCCATCCAGTCAGCGCACCATGGCTGGCTTCAGACAAGAGGATGTTGAGTTGTATTATGAAATGGAGGAGGAGCTGGGCAGGTATGTTCTGCACGTTTATTGTCGTTCATTCTCTCGTAAAACGTTTTGTGCCTGAAAGCGCCATCTGGTACCACGACTGTAGTCGGTGTTACAAAAGACACTGTTCACTCGTGACTCTTAACATAAGTATTAGTTGGTAGTACGTGTGTAGCTTGATTGTTAGTTTTTAAATCAATATATGACCTAGTTGCAGCAGTTTTCTTTTCAAGCTGTATTTCTGAGCACGAATGTGTGTTGTTGTTTTTTCTTCAGTGCTTCTTAAAGAAAAACAAATGCGAGTGTGAAGTGTAATCAAATTACACTTAGTTACTTGAGATGTGTTTTTAGATGCATTTTGAAGCCAGATATGAGCTTCAAACCATCCAAAACATGAGATCCGATGAAGACCAACATATGTAATACCCTATAATATTCTTTCTACACTGTGTTTGACAGTTTGTGACATGAGTCATCACGTTTTGATAGTTTGAACTCAACTTTCTACCTCAGCTACTTTTTTCTGCAGTGATGCAGCAAAGCTATGACGTCACTGCCTCTCAATGTGCCGCTCCACCTCCACTGTGGCGTCGGGGCTCTATAGGAGAGGGTTGTGTGTGCTGAGATATGCAGACATTACATTCTGCCTGGTCGTGCTTTATGAAATGCTTTCTCCTCACCTGCACATTTTTTTTTATTGTTGTTGTCGGTAGTATTTTTCAATTTCCTTTTTAAACGAAATTCTATAAAACAGAACTGTAGGTTGCATTTATTTCTGGAACAATAGTTACGACTGTATGTTGCACATATTCTGTTTCAGCACCACATTATATGTTTTTAAAGTTATCTTCTAACTACTTGGGCAACTAACAATCATTTTCATGTATTAATCTTTTATTTAGTATCGTGTTTCCCAACCTAGGGGTCGGTATCCCTCAATGGGCCCCTAAGGCTATCTCAGGGGTCACAAGGTCACTGCAAAAATATCTTCTTTACCAAGTAATTGATTCCTACAACCACAAGTCCTTAAAGTGTCTGAAGTATTTGAAGTCAAGCAATCAATAGTATGAACATAAAACAACACGTTTTGTTTGAACTACATGTCCATATTGAGGCCATAATCTGTGACGAGGGCTCAGGAAGAGTTGCTTCAATTTAAGAGGGCACAAGTCAAAAAAAGTTGTGAAGCACCAACTCAGTCCATCAGAAGTACTCGTAGCCCAAAGCCGTGTCCTGATTTATCTTCTGTACTCTGACGCCAAGGACGCAATCCTTATAACAACATGAAGCTGGAACAACAAAAACAAAAGGCAAGCAGGTCTATATTATCTTTAATCTATTTATTTAACATCCCTGTCCCCTCTCTTTTCTCTGCAGTGGACAATTTGCCATCGTCCGTAAGTGTAAAGAGAAGAGCACGAGCATCGAGTACGCAGCCAAGTTCATCAAGAAGCGCCGACTGTCGTCCAGCCGGCGGGGGGTGAGCCGCGAGGAGATCGAGCGCGAAGTCAACATCCTGCGGGAGATCCAACACAGCAACATCATCACGCTGCACGACATCTTCGAAAACAAGACCGACGTGATCCTGATCCTGGAGCTGGTGTCCGGCGGAGAGCTGTTTGACTTCCTGGCTGAGAAGGAGTCTCTGACGGAGGAGGAGGCCACCCAGTTTCTCAAGCAGATCCTGGATGGCGTTCAGTATCTACACTCCAAACGCATCGCTCACTTTGACCTCAAGGTCAGTGGTCTGCGCGGTAAAGACGGGTGGTCTGCGAGGCTCTGGGTCCGCGAGGCTCTGGGTCCGCGAGGCTCTGGGTCGGCAGGCGTAGTTGACGCGTTAGTGAGGATTCCTGTTCAGGTGTAAGAAGAAGTTTACGGGACCTTTTAAATATCTTGCACTTGTGTGTGCGGAGAGACATTTTTTCCACGTGAAAGACGGGACGTGACTGCAGACACCCAAAGTTGTCAACGCCGGCTTGCTGCATTGTGATAACAATAAGTTTTCTTCGTATCATCAATGTGAAGATATTTTGAGGGACACAAAATGTGTAATAATTAGTCAAATAATTTCAGAAATTTGTGTCAATTAGTTAAAGTTTTAAAACCAAGAAAAACATTTAAAATCAAACTTTATTTATATGTAGCACCCTTCATGCAACATGACAGTATAGGCTTCTTTATGAGAGGCGTAAAAGAAAAGAACATAAAGATATTTTGATTAACAAATCTCAAGCCTCATTTCTTATATGACAGTTTTAATACAATGTTATTGAATGTCTGAGCTCTTCAGGCCTGTTGGCAGAATTACACTTTTATTTTAGTTTCTACAACTGTGCAGTTTGTTCCTAATTGATGAAGCCCACTACAGTTAAACTCTCTTTGTGGCCGATTGTTAGTGTTATGCTGCTGTTGCTGCTTTACTGGCATTTAGCAGTATAACCTCTCCGATGTCTGCGCTGTTGGCCCGATGGATGACGAGGGAGCTAAAGACTAATATATCTTAAAAAGTTGGTTTAATGTGAATCTACAATTGTGGCTTCGCTCGTTCTCGCGCTAATGTTTAGCTATGTTGTTTTATCTTTCAGCCGGAGAATATCATGCTGCTGGACAAGAACGTCCCTAACCCCAGGATCAAGCTGATTGATTTTGGGATCGCGCATCAGATCAAAGCAGGAAACGAGTTCAAGAACATTTTTGGAACGCCAGAGTTTGTCGGTGAGATCACGTTTTCCCTTCCTGAGTATCCATTTCACAAGAAAAACTAAATATGTTCCCCTTTAAAAATCTGTTTTTGTGCTTGCGTGTGCTCACTCTGGCTAGTAAGTTAAACACCGTAGGTGTGTTTCAGATCTCCACATCTGGGTTGCATTAAATTGTTCATTCCTCTGTGCTTTACAGCTCCAGAAATAGTTAACTATGAGCCACTTGGCCTGGAGGCAGACATGTGGTAAGATGTCAACATCTTTTCCCCTCTGAAGCTGTAGACTGACGCGTGTGACAGCTCTCATTCATGTTTGGTTCTTCTCTTCTCCGCAGGAGCATCGGAGTAATCACGTACATACTGTGAGTAATGTTTCACATCACGACGTGTTGTTGACGTCTGTGGAAACATAAATCACTTCACTCCTCATCCGCGTTGTTTGTCTGAAGCGAACCCTTTCATCTGTGTGCCTGTAGGCTGAGTGGTGCTTCACCGTTTCTGGGCGAGACCAAGCAGGAGACCCTGACGAACATCTCGGGCGTCAACTACGACTTTGACGAAGAGTATTTCAGTAACACCAGTGAGCTGGCAAAGGACTTCATACGGCGTCTGCTGGTCAAGGATCCGAAGTAGGAACTTATTTTATGCATTTTACGCCAAGAGTAAAGAAGATAAATCTCTGGAAGTTTCTGCAATTTTCTCACTGGATTATTTGTATTTGCAGGAAGAGAATGACGATTGATGACAGTCTTGAGCACCCCTGGATTAAGGTGGGTTTTCATTTAGCATTCATATCCGTTGGTTGAGTTTAAAATTCAATTTTCAAACTCGTACACATTTAAATGGGTTTGGTTCTCATCAAATTGAGCGAGAACGATATATCGGCAGATATTTTCTTATGCGGATACGTAACAAGAAATTGCATTATAGGTATGCCAAAGATATGTTTGAGGTTATTTTTAAGCGGTCTCTTCATTACATAATTTGTCCACCAGAGTATTTAAGTTTGCAAAAATGTTCTGGTACCCTGGTCACAATTCTTAAATATAACAAATTTAAGAAATCAGCTGATATGGCATCATATTGGATTTTTGAGATCGACACAAATACTGGTATTTGAGAGCTTAAGAAATATTAGTTGGTTTGTTATCGAATCACCATCCTTATTTCAGACCGTAACATTTGTCCCTCCGCAGGTTATCAAGAGGCGAAATGTCCGCCAGGAGGAGAGAGACCACAAGACTGAGCGCCGACGCCTGAAAACCACTCGTCTGAAGGAGTACACCATCAAGTCCCACTCCAGCATGCCTCCTAACAACACCTACGTCAACTTCGAGCGCTTCTCCCAGGTCCTCGAGGAGATCGCGGCCGCGGAGGAAGGCCTGAGGGACCTGGAGCGCAACCAGCGCTCGTGCCGGGATGACGTGGCGGCGCTGTTGTCCATCTACGAGGAGAAGGAGGGTTGGTACAAGGAGGAGAACCAGAGCATCTCCAGCGACCTGAGCCACATCCGCCAGGAGCTCCAGCGCACTCAAGCCCAGCGCAAGAAGAGCCAGGAGGAGGCGCGGCTCACCATGCAGGCCGCCAACATCCTCAAGCGCAAGTACGGGCGCCTGGAAAACCGCTACGAGGTCCTGGCGGAGCAGGTGGCCTCCGAGGTCCGCTGGGTGGAGGAGCTGGTCAAGTCCATATCGGCGGAGAAGGAGGCCCTCGGCAGCATGCCCTGAGCCGGGCCCACGTCCAACAACGACACTTTGATTCTCAAGTATCCTCCCGTGAGTGGGTCAGTTGTCATCATAAGCTACTCTGCTGCTGCCCGTCGGGGGGAAATGTTCCACCCTTTTTTTTATGTCACGCTTCAGAGAACCAGCAAGAAGCTCGGGAGGCAAAATGTTGAACCCATTCCACTTTCATTCCTCTGTTTTTATAAGTTAATTTATCATTTTTTTAAGATTTTTTTTTTTTTTTACGTTACGGTTATGTGACAAATATTTCAAAGTTTGCAACTATATATTGGCTTTTTTTTGGTTTCGCAATTTTTGTCAGCCCGGTTATGTTTTTAGAGAAATGTAATTGCATCTGAATGTCTCAGTGCTGTAGAAGCCAGAGACGTCGGCTCATTGGCTCTTGCCAGTTGCGTGAGAGAACTTCAATATTCAGCTTATAGTTTCAGGTTTGTTCATTTATCTGTTTACATTTCCGATTCGCTTGCAGCTCGCGTTATTTGGGTCGAACCACAAAGGATGCAATAAACATAAACACAGAAATATTTAGGTTAATGCATTATTTTACAGATCTGTCATTACCCAATGATTTCTTGTGGAAGTTTCCTGGAAAGAACAAGAGACTGAAAAAACAGACTGAACTGAAACTGTTATTTTAGTTTATTATTGTCTTCCAGAGGAATTTCAATAAATGACATTTCTCCATTTAAAACCCCAGTAAATGTTTATCCACCATACAGTCATTATTGAGAACTGTATTCTTCACATAAGCTTAATTCTGTTTATGTCACGTTTTACTTGTCCAAATGATCACTCTCTATAATCAGCACCAAATTACATGGTTCTTTCCTGGAAACTGCTTTCAGCAATTATTTGGAAATGAAATCAATTTTTACAGACCTCTAAAAATAAAGCGCCACCAGATTTCGAATGTATAAACTCATCTTCGCAGTGCCTGTTAACTGA